>CABHPH010148304.1:0-65130 GCA_902168325.1 Peromyscus nudipes
GGAGTGTCTGGGCAGTGGTTTCCTAGCTTTGGCCTCTGTGTAAATAATAGGGTCATTCATACCGGCATCGGCTTGGGCGACAGCTTTGTGCCTGGGGTTTCCTGGCACATTAGCCATTAGCAGTGGGCTTCTTGGAAATGCCAGGGAGAGTTATCAGCCTGCAGAAAGTTAGCTGAGTTTCCGGTGTGAAAACTATTGCCAGTGAGCCTGGGGAAGCCTGACCAGGACATTCATGCTCTCAATGTGACTTCTGCAGTATTCAAAACATCTAGTGCAATGCCTGTTTTTTTTTTTTTTGATTGTTTTTTGTAATGGGTGCAGTGTATTATAGAAAAAAATGAAAATTACAATCACAAGCAGTTTTGTTAATGCTGCTTTGTCAATTTTGTAAAAAAAATGTACATAATGTCTTTCAACAGGTTTTAAACTAGAAGAAATAACATTATAAATCACAGTAGCCTCCTGATTTAATATGAAAAACTCAATATTAAAAGTACTTAATGTATTGAAATGTATATATTTCTCTAACTTTGTTCCAGCTGTTTTATATGACATGTTATTTAAAGATAACTACCCTAGCCTTTTAGAGACTTGTACTGTAAATAAAGAGGTCCTACAATAAACTGGAATTTACTTACTCTACTGCGTTTTGGATCTGTCCGAAGAAGCTAACAAAGTGAGAGGAAGTCCTCACCTGCCTGTTACTACTTTTCTTCTTTCTCTTTATTCTCTTCCCTTCTATTTCCAATGGGAGAATTTCAGTTTTGCACTTCGATCACTAATGGGCATGGCCATATATGCCTTCCCATTCTTCCTTTTTCAGTTTTCTTGATAGAGCACTCAATGAAGGGAATCCCTTTTCTATACAGGATCTGACATTGTGTGGGTAGGTGGGGCTCTGTCATTCATTACCTTCTCCCATGAACTTGAAGGCAAATACTGCACTGACTGGAGCTGAACCCATCAGTGCTGCTCACAGTTGGGTTCCCAAGGCCACGAGGCCCAATCTCAGGGCTGCTCACAGTTGACCCAAGGCCACGAGGCCCAATCTCAGTGCTGCTCACAGTTGTCCCAAGGCCATAAGGCCCAATCTCAGGGCTGCTCACAGTTGACCCAAGGCCATGTGGCCCAATCTCAGGGCTGCTTACAGTTGACCCAAGGCCATGTGGCCCAATCTCAGTGCTATTCACAGTTGTCCCAAGGCCACGAGGCCGACGTTGGCCTGGCTTCAGGAGGCAAAGCTGAGAGTGGCTGGGTAGAAAGGCTTGCACTGAGTGTGCCCCCAGATGGCTATGGCTAGGCTGTGTGGGGAAATAGGGAGGACGCAGACCTAAAGTCAGGGCACCTCAGGCTACTGACTCTGCTTCGCTCTTGCGGGATTAAGGAGGTAAATGGCAGGGAAGCGACACAGTAGGTTCTCCAGTCTTCAGTAACCCAAAATCTTTTGTGCTAGAAATCATTCCTGGGTCAATGCTTAAGGAAATTAAGGAGTTTTTAATTTTAGCAATTATATGTTGTAGTAAAAAATGTAGAACAAAATTTACCATCTAAAACTATTTTAAGTTAAATTCAGTGCTGGTGTGAAGCATACTGACATTCCCCACATCCCAGGTAACTACCATTTGATTTGTAAGAGTGTGGTTACTCAAGTCACTGCATAGGGATTATTTTCTGTCCTGGTTCACTTAGATATTTCTCAAGGTTCATCCATGTCATCACAAGCATAGTGTCTGTTCTTATCAGTTTAATATCTAATACATCCTCTATTTGAGATAATATATTAAGTGGATTTTTAGAGCTGGGAGATGGAATAGGAGCTTGCTCTGTCCACTCCACACATTGATTGGGTATCGTCAGGAACTTTATACCACATTTCGGGGACATGGAGTTCCCTTTGTAGCTAATGCTCAGGGGTGTTATTTCCGTGTTGGGAGAATACCAGTTTGCAAAATGGCGTGATTGGTGAGTACTGAAAGTGTGGGTTTCCAGCATTGGGAGACAAAGTATAGTAGTTCAGATCCACAGTCTCATTCTCTTTGTTTCTAATATGTCCTTTATTGTTTGAGAATTTCATATATGCATATAGTGTGCTTTGATCAAATCCACCCCTCTTTCCTTCCCCTTCAATTCTTCCTCATTCCCCTCCCCACACCTTTCTTCCCAATTTCATGTGTTCTGTTTTTAAGCCCAGAGTCTACTCAATGCTGCCTCTGTGTACATGTGTGTGGGATCATCTCATCCTCCCTCAGACCAGATTGCTGAGGTGAGCAGATTCTCCCTCTCCCAGAGGCTTCTGAAGTTGGTTTTCAACTTGTTTTTGACTAAGGCTTAGAAACTTCTGACCCAGGAATACCTCAGCTCCATAAAGAGGGCTGGTTGGAACCTTTCCCAGTCAGCAGAGAGTGAAGGAGAAATTCTCCTTATGCCATTTAAGGTCTCCTATGATTTGAAATGCGATTGCATGCCAGCTCAGTGATAGGGCACTTGCTGCCAAACCTGAAAGACCTCGGATTCCATCCCAGAAACCCCCATAGTGGGAGGAGAGAACCCACTCTGCAGGTTTTCCTCTGGCTTCCTCACTGTGTGCATGCATAAAGCAAAACTCTAGGAAAAATCTCAAGGAACTGAACTTCAATTGCAGGAATTGTTATGCCGACTCTTCTAAACATCTAAATACCTCAAATAGGCATAGTTTGTCCCTGTGATGGCTGTTCTTGGTTGTCAACTTGACTATACCTGGAATTAACTTAAATCCAAGCAGCTGGCACACCTGTGAGGGTTTTTTTTTTTATTATTAAATCATTTGAACTGGAAAAACCATGTTTAATCTAGATCATTTGAGGTGGGAAAATCCATCTTTCATCTGGGTCACACCTTCTGGTGGTAGCCTATATAAAGGACATGGAAGAAGGAAGTTCTCCCTTTGCCTGCTTGTCCTCTTTCTGGCAAGTCCATTCCTCTATTGGCATTAGAGCCTACTTCTTTGGGATTCTGGTGTATACTGAAGATCACCTGAGACATCTAGCCCTGTGGACGGAGCACCTACTGGATTCTTGGACTTCCCCTTGGTAGACAGCCATTGTTGGATTAGCTGGACCACTCTAATAAATCTTGCATATATACTTGCACAGTATTGGTGTCATTTAGTGCAATGCCTTTTTTTGGTTCTGTTCCTCTAGAGAACCTTGACTAATATACACCCTTTTGGAAATAATGTTGACTGCCTTATGCCTATTGGCATTAGTAAGCTTTTTATTTCTATATTAGTGTTATGGGGATTTAGATGAATGTTTAGTGCACTGATGTACGTATGAAAATTAACAAATGTCATTCATGTACAGGTATAAAGGACATGGCTTTCACCATCTGACAAAGGCCTGTACTGTTTGGCTAGCACACTAGGATGCTTCAGAGCTTTTAGAAGAAGACCTGTCACTGAAATAACAGGGCCCTGGATTCACACCAGCCACTGTAAAAATAGGTAGCTTTGTCCAAGATCACACGTCTACAACTTTTTCTCCATCTTTCTTTCCTTATAACCTCTTTTTTCCCCCTCTGGAAAATTCTTTGACCTAGAAATTTGAACAAAAATCTCCTCTTCTCACTTGTAGAATGATGGGCTGGACATTTCTGTCTTACCTTCTTTTATTCTTAGCTATTCCTATGTGATGGTCTCCCCTTCATAAATGAGGTCTTGTTTCAACTAAACCATGCTTTTCTCTACAATTCTAGCATAACCCAAATGCCTGCTGTTCCAGTATTCCAAATCCTGGTCATCTTAACTAATGTCGATTGCTCGTTTCTACCAGGTGAAGTCAAATGAGGAGGGGCTTGTGCAGTTCCTGAATACAATGCTGCTTCTGTGTAAACCACATAGGGCACATGGTGTCCATTTCCTATCCTACATCAGAGAAATGAGACACAGTCATGTACTATACTGACTGAGGCCAGGACTTGCTCAAGGGATTATGGGACAGTGTGTTTAGGCTTTGCTTGTCTATGTGTGCTGAATGTTCTTCCTTTGTGTAGAGTTATTCTTTCCATAGCAAGCTCTGTGAAGAGCTTCATGTGATATTTGGAATAGAAGAGGCCACCCACCCACCAGGAAGTCATGAAATGGTTTTAAACTGAAAACGTTTGACACAGTCATTTGCCTTGCCTGACTCAAAGAAGAGCTGTGGAAGTTCTGCTCTCACAGACCCCTTGGAGATTTCCAGACAGGGAAATGACTGACGTTTAAAACTGTTAGATTCAAAAGAGTTTGCAAATGAACCTGATCAAAAATGTCCTTGCTTGCCTTCTGAGGCCTTAGCTGGTATGTTAAAACCCCCTACCCAGGCTCTTCAAGAAGCCATTCTCTCCTTCCCAGGCAGTGAGCTTCTGTCTGATGCCAATTTACAAATCTCAGAGCATTCAAACCCAAGTTGGTAGAGGAAATGTAACTGGACCAGGTTGATAGTCGATCTGGGAAAAACTGTAAAGCATTTTCTGTAGAAGTTGCGAATATAACATTGTATTTATGTACAAAACTTGCAGGCAATATGAGTCATTTATCAGGAGACTTGAATCTGGTGACTTCCTGACCTGTCTCTGCTTACAAAGCTTAGGTTTCTTCCCCTTACTCTGTTCAGTTGTCCTCCTGGTATGGGAACAGCCTGGCGCTTTGCTTCCATAGTCTCCCTGCTTGTTTTCTCGTTGACTTACCTCTTAGGTCGCAGAATCACGAGAGGGAGATCATGGTTTAGTTCCAACAGCTATAAGACACGCTCATTTAAAAGATAAGGCAGGTTGTATAGAATGGACATGTATGTGCATACTGGAGCATATGAATATTTATCTTCTTCAGAATACTTTGTAATCATATTCTTTAAATCCAATCAGGTTTGAACAGTTAAGATGTTCAAATTTTTATAAATGTTAATTTCTTGGACTGATGAGATGGTTGATCCTGGGACTTACATGGTGGAAGGAAGGAGGGAATGGACTTGTTTTCTCACTTCCACAAGTATACTGTGACACACACAGAAACACAAACACACACACACACACACACACATACACACATGCATACCCCCATACAATGAACGATTGCAACAACAAGAAATGTTAAGTATTGTGCTTTGAATGATTCATCAAAACTCATTTTGGATTTAGTCCCCATTGTGAGATATTAAGAAATGAGATGGGAGAGGATTTAAGAGGTCATTAGGTCTCAGAGGCACAGGTCTCATGAATGGGTTGATCCGTTAATAGATTAATGAAGTATCCTGGAATAACTCCTATAAATGCCAGTTTGGGTTTGCCCTTTTTATGCTCTCCTCCACCACGTGGTATCCTGTGCCACCTCAGAACTCTGCAGAGTTCTAAACAGCATGAAGTCCTTCACCAGAGGGTGTTCACCCTGTCTTTGAATCTCCGGAACTGTGAGGTGAGTAAACCTTTATTCTTTATAAAATGCTCAGTCTGTATTATTCCAGTTATAGCAGCAGAAAATGGTCTATGACTTTAAATAATGTATTGCTTGAAAAACAAAACAAATACCTACAAATAGAAAAAAATGGTTATATTAGCTAGGGTCTATTACCAAAAAACAAAACAAAACAAAAAATGAAATTCAGTGAGAACTGACCCTTTTGTCAACAATTACTGTGACCATTGTACATTCACAAAAGAAAGGCTCAGACACAGGCTTATACACAGAAGAGAAGGTTCTTTGCTGGTGCCTTAGGCTAAAATGGAAGCTGCACGGTGAGATGGGGACCCAAGTGAAGGGAACTGACCAGCCGCAGGCCAAAGCATGCCAAATGTTAGTTCATGTTAACAGTTACTTCCCAGGAACTATCTTCAGAGCGTCGCCTACTGAAAGACTCCCCACCTTTCCCCATGTATGTAAGTCAATATTCCTGATTTGTTAGTCTGTAAATAAAAACATGACAGTGATTTTACTGTGGTGTCTTGTTTTCCTGATTGCCTTTCGCTGCTTTCCAACATAATGGTGGAAAATTCAACTTGATAGCGTTCACCTTTAAAGCTCTGTCTGCTCTTCCATGACACATAGGGAGCTGTCCCTGCTCAGAGGATTGGAGGACCAGGGTATTTGGAACAAAATGAGGTTGCAGGGGTGGACAGTGGCCACTAGAGGGCACTGAAACACTTAATTCTGGGATCTGCACTTTGGCGTTTAAGAGCAAAGGAAACCATAGTAGACCATGGGGCAAAAAGAGCCCGTTTCCTAGTCCCCCATATCCACTTGGGCCCAGTCCTTACTCTTTAACATTTTATTCTCACAAATTTCCGTTTTCATGTTGAGGTGTAAACTCCAGATGCTAGTTTAACTGTTGTTATAAAAAATGTAGCCTTTTCCAAGAAAGTTATCCTGAAGTTTTTTTAAACTCTAAAGTACTACATAATTTATGTATTTGCTGTCTCTATAGCATTGAAAAAGTAGATCCAAAGCTGTGGAAATGAGTGGAGTGTGTTGTGATGGGAATAGCTCCACTACCTTCAAGGGGTTGATTTCAATTAGATTTAGTGGACAGCAGGGTCGTTTATTGCCCTTCATTGCTGTTACCATACTAAAATGCTCTCTCCCCTTCTCCAGTTCATAGAACTGACTAGTATGAAGCCAGAATAAGGCATGTGAATTTTAGGAGCATCTACAGTTGTCCCTTGGTAGCCTCTGCGGTTGTTTCCAAGACCCTCTACCCCTAACTGGTAGCAGCATGCAGGACCGAATCCTGAATCCTTAATGGCATCGTCCTTACTAGGAGAGGATAACGCTGGCCGAGGCAAAGTGACTGCTGTGTAAATGGTTGTTTCCTTGTAGTAAACAGTGGCAGAAAAAAAAGTGTATGTATTTAGTGAAAATACATTTTAATATGTGTGATTTGTAATGGGTTGAACACTCAAAAGTGGAACCTGCAGACATGAAGCACCTCCTGCCATTTCAGATTTTTTTAAATCTGCCTTCGACTAGTTTCTTCAGTCTTGTGATTTGAATATAGATTGACCCTATAGGTTCATGTGTTGAAAGGTGGGTCTCTTGCTGGTGGCACTGTTTTGGGAGGTGGTGGGAACTTTGGAGGTGGAGGGCCTGGCTGGAGGAAGGAGTTCCCTGGGGCATGCCTTTGAAGGGTCTCTTGTCCCTGGACCCTTCCTCTGTTGCCTTCTGCTTCCTGGCCACCGTGACATGGGAAGCATTTGCCACACTCTTTTGCTGCCATGAGAGTCTTGTTGTTGTCTAAGACCCAAAGCAATGGAGCCAGCTGATCTTGGGAAGCACTGACCCAGATCAACTGTTACACCTCTAAACAGTCTGGGGATGTGACTCGCTGGCAGAATGCTTGCCTACCGTGTACAAAGCCTGGGTTTGTGGGTTTGGCCCCCGGCACTAAAAACAGTGGAGACAAGAGTACAGAGGCAATCTAGAGAACGACGAAGTGTTTGCAGAGCTCAAATGCATAAAACCTTTCCTCTTTCGAAATCATTTTCTCAGGTAATTGTCACAGCGATCTAAAGCTGGGCACTTCTTTTATGATCAGAGCTCTGAATAGCCAATCAGGTGCCCGGCAGACCTCTGGCCATCACTCTAGGTCTCTCTCCTGTGAACTTGAGCTGCCTGATTGCTCAGCTCTGTCTCTGTGCCCAGGAAGTACAAAGAGTTCCTTTGTAATTCCTTTCCTCTCTGAAGTGTAGCTGGGGACAAATGACTACACTTCCCACCCTCCAAGGATCCTGTCCTTTCCTGGGTGACAGTCACTGTCATATAAGCTCACTCATATGGTTTGCCGGGGTCTCCTGTTGTTTTGAGGTGGAAGGATCAGTCTGGTTCCTAATACTCTGCCTTGACCAAAAGCAAATGCCCGTTTGGAGATGGGATTTTATAAAGATTATATCTAAATGTTGTGTTGAATATTTGATTTTTTTTCTCTGGTGAGGTGATAGCTCTTTATTCGTGACTATTTAAAATCAATTTTTAAAGAATCCAGTTTCTTCTAATTGAAGTGCCATTTTCTGCAACAAGTCAGAATTGACAACATAATTAGAGAAAATGTGCTATTGAATTTGCGTTTCCAAGAATGTCCACACACAATCAGGTGGCCTTTAGCTGACGGGCAGCAAGGCTTGGCAGGTATATTTAGAGGTTTCCCACATAGAACTTGATCAGTTTCTCTGCTAAGGACTTGCCACTTTGTCTCAGGGAAATCACCTGACAGTTCCAGTCCCACAGAATCTCACGGTTGTCACCTCCTCAGGAATACCATTTAGATGTGATGCTCCCTGGGAAGGCATCACCAGATGCAGAAGAGAAAGCTCCCCCATACTCCATAAAAGCTTCTTCCACTAGCATCGCTCTGGATGGGTCATGTTAACATTTAGGAGCTCAGATGAAGCATTTTCCATGCTTCATCTCCAAGCACCGTATGTGGGAACTTCAAGCATTAGCCACATTTCAGAGGCCTGCTCTTTGCTTGTCCCCTGGATGCGAGAGCAGTTGCAGGGGACACTGAAGAAGCTGGGTGAGATGTTGCCGAGAAATCCAAGCTCTATGGCGAAATGTCACCCAGGCATGGCAGCTTCTGGGTGACACATTCTTGTCTGTGCCACAGGACATGGTTTTGTCTGCTACTTTCCATTAACATGGCTTGTATTCTACATGATGCTATGTGAGCAGCTCTTTCCTGTCCGGCAGTATCAGAAAAGCTAGGTTACTAAACAGAACTTCCCCTTCGAACAAATTAACCAGTGAAGATTTTACTTCATGCCACTTTAGTTTCAAGTTGTTTTTCCTTTCCATTTTGGGTGGGTTTCCACAACATTCCCCATGCTTGATGTGTACAGGGACAGGCAAATTCACTGGGGAAGTCATCCACATAGGTGTGATTCTAAGATACATTATTTGGGACTGTGTTTTGCATCTACCTAAGTTGAGTGAACCATGGAACACCTAAATTGCGTACCATAAATCTTTTTTGGTCAAGACTATATTAATTTATGTAGTGATATGAATAAGTTGATGATTTTGAAAATTTTATGCCTGTCTTTATACATGAGATTTGTAAGTTTTAATTCTGATAATTATATTTGCTACATTCATTGCTTTTAGATATTACAGGTTGATAATTGACAGTTCCTACATTAGTTTCAGAAATATATGAACAAAGAGCTTCGTTATTTTCAGGGCAGAGACAAAATACCATGTTTGATGAAACTTTGTGTCTCCTCAGAGTAGCATCACAGTACATGTTGTTTACATCTGTGTAGTATTTGAATACACAAGATTTTATTGTATGAACTTGACGAATTTATCTGTCACTGTTAATTCCTCTCTGTGAACTTAAAGCAGAGGAAGATTTACCTTGGATGCTTAATTCCAAGGGTCTCCCATGGAACTTGTATGTCCCCTGAGAAGGACTGTCACCAACTAAGGTAGAAGGACAGTCCAAGTCTCTGGGGAAGACACCTCATTGTAATTCCACCCAAGGCTCCTTATCAATAGCTTGACCCTGTCTGCTCTGTTAGGTCTCAAATCTGGTATAAATGGCCAACTGAGGTGCCTATTTAACATATCAAAGTGGACTTGGCAGCCAGGTTTTCTCAGCATCTCTCAGTCCCTACCTGTTACTGGGGATGGCTGGCATACCCCATCTCCTGCCCTAAACTTCTCCAGCCCAGAAGCTGGGCTGCCCTTCCCCCAGCTGCCCTTCCCTATATAATCCAGCCATTTTGGTTAGCTGGCTCTTCTCTTTCCTCTCCTCCTTTTCACTTGGCTCAGGGTCATGTTTACTCTAGACTCTCCCAGATGTTTCTGCCTCTGGCTGTCCTCTCCTTTTTATCTCCAATAAACCTTCCCCTCCACCCTCCCTGGGAGCAGTCATGTCTATGGTGATATTTTAATTGTACTAAAATGTGATTTTATTTGTATGTTAATAAATAAAGTTGCCTGGGGGTCAGAGCTAATAGCAAGCCACAGCAGAAACTGGGCGGTAGTGGTGCACGCCTTTAATCCCAGCACTTGGGAGGCAGAGCCAGGTGGATCTCTGTGTGTTCAAGGATACAGCCAGCATGGAGACACATGCCTTTAATCTCAATACCAACCATAGAAGACCTGGAGGTCTGTACAGACAGGCAGTGACGAGGAGGTTGTGTGGTTGGGTTTACAACCAATGAGAAGGCAGAACAGAAAGTCTAAAAAAGACAGACAGGAAGTAGCTTTATTGGCTGAAAAGGATAGCTGCAGCAGTGAAGGGTAAGGCTCTTAGCTCTGACCTCTTGGGCTTTCATCTCTGCATTGGCTCTGTGTTTCTTATTTAACAAGACCGTTCTTCTACACATGTCCTTCATTTTTATTTATTTTTTTCCATTCATTCTATTAATCAGGAGCCTTTCCTGACTCAGTTTTGTATGTGCTAACATTTCTTTTCACCTCTTGTTGAACTGGAGACAAAGCCATGAACCTCTAGTCTCTCAATGACTTGCTTTCCTTTTCAAATAAAATGCCAGCGAACAATTTTTCTCTATAACATCCATGTTGTTTGGTCAAGTCTCCTGAATGTCATGACCATTACTGATGGACACATTTCTGCTTTATGCCCAAAGTAACTCAGTATAGGTAAGCTATACTAGAGTACAGCAGTATGAGGCCATCTGGTTTGAGGACGGTCCAATAAAAAGATTTCATATTAGATAGTGTCTGTCTTAGGATTTTTATTGCTGTGGAGAGACACCATGACCATGACAACTCTTACAAAGAAAACATTTAATTGGGGTGGCTCACTTAGTTTCAGAGGTTCAGTCCATTATCATCATTGTGAAGAACATGGTAGTGTGCAGGCAGATATGGTGCTGGCTACATCTTTCAGGCCACAGGAAATCAACTGAGACTTTGCCCGGTATCCTGAGGATAGGAAACGTCAAAGCCTGCTCCCGCAGTGACACACTTCCTCCAACAAGGCCATACCCACTCCAACAAAGCCACACCTCCTAATAGTGCCACTCCCTTTGAGATTATGGGGGCCAATTACATTCAAACCACCACAGTGTCTATGAATCTAATCAACTTCTTGGTTGTTGTGATTTTCATAGACAGAAACAGAAGGAGTCAGTGTGCATGTGAGCTGAGATCTTAGACTAGAGAGAGAAACTGAGAGGGAGCATTGATCAGTGCTATAAAGAAGGGAGAGAGAGCCCTCTTCTGAGTGGTGGCTAGGTGCTCATGTGCCTGCCTGGTACTTTTATGGTATACCTGATGACATGTTCTCATGAGTGAGTTGAGTTTCATTCTCCAGTCCAGAGAGGCTTCAGGCCCTCTCTGCCCCCAAATAATAAGTGCCCATTATGTATCTGAGGCATGGTCTGCTCCACAGTATGTAAAATGCTGCAGTCATTAATGACTAAATAGTTATTAAACTGATTAGTCATTAATAATCCTGAAAGGAATACATGAATGCTTCATGGGTAATTCCACACTGCATGGGGGGGAACATCACAGCATGGCACTTCACCACCCCATTACAACTTAGCCTTTGCTTTAGTGTTTTTCAGGCAGTAATGATTGAGTTTGTCAAGATAATATAGTGTTAAATAATATTGGCTGAAATTCTTTATTTTATGTATAAGATGTTTGCCTGTCTCTGAGACCAGAAGAGTTAATTGGATCCCCTGAAACTTGTGTTTCAGACAGGTATGAGCCACCATGTGTGTGTTGGGAATTGAACCCAGGACCTCTGCAAGAGCAGCCAGTGCTCTAACTGATAAGCCATCTCTCCACCTATCCTAGGAATTTTTTAAAAGATGTAAACCATAAAGATATAAAACTTTACAGGAGTTAAGAGCACTGGCTGCTCTTCCAGAGGTCCTGAGTTCAATTCCCAGCAACCACATGGTAGGTCACACCATCCGTAATGAGATCTGGTGCCCTCTTCTGGCCTGCAGGCACATATGCAGGCAGAACACTGTATACATAATAAATAAATCTTTTAAAAAAAGATATAAAACTTTCAAAAGTACTACAAAGGGAACCAAACAAGCAACATTGAGAGAAAATTTTATTATCCATATTAATTTAGAATAGTGCTCAATTTAAATTGAAATGCCTGCATTATATTTTAATGTGTTTTGTACATATAAATAAAATGTGGTCTAGTAAATGTGTGCTTTTCATCAGATAGCCCTTTTTTTTTAAAGCTATAGTGGGCACAAGTTTATTGATTTAGTTTCTCTGTGTATTTGTTGTGTATGTGCATGTGTGGGAGTAGAGGAGTCCAGAGGCTCATAGCAGGTGCTTCCTCAAACAGTCTTCATCTCTCACTAAACCTGGAGCTCCCCAATTCATCTAAATTCTCTAGCCCACAAGCCCCAGGGATTCTCCTGTCTGCCTCCCCAGCACTGGGGTTACAGGCATGTACTTCTTTCTGTGCCTGGCTTTTCACATGGGTGCTAGGGATCTGAACTCAGGTCCTCATGCCTGCATAGTAAGTACTTGACCAATTGAAGCATCTCTCCGTTTTAGAAACCCTGTCCTTTGAAATATCCCATTACCACACGGATTGATCAATAGAAATGCATTTAAAAGACCAAAGCTGATTTCCAAGAGAAGGTAGAGTTTTAGCTATTATTTTTAGACTTCCTCCAAAACCCACACAGGCAATTAAGTAATAAAAGAAGAAAAACAATCCCATATGAATTGTCTGTTTAAATTAGCATTCCCTCAACAGCACATCATTTTATTTCTTGACCTCATAATAATGAACACATGTTTCTGGCATCTTCCTCTTCGGTATTGATTCTTAACCTGTAGGTCTTGACCCTTTTGGATCAAATGACCCTTTCACAGGAGTTCCCTAAAACCATTGGAAACACAGATTTTTATTTATAACAGCAGCAAAATTACAGTTATGAAATAGCAATGAAAATATTTATTATGGCTGGGGGTTACCACAGCATGAACTGTATTAAAGGGTCACAGCATTAGGACGGTTGAGAACCACTGCTCTATGGGCTCTATTTGCCACATCAGTTTTGTCTCTTTTCCAGTTTCTTTTGTCATGTGCTCTCTCTCCTATCCCATTAGTGAGATGCTCTTTCAAGACTACAGAAGGACCGACAGTTACTGCCTTCAGCAGAAGCCTCCACCCAGTGCCAAATCCTTATGTCGAAGTCTTCACCCTTGGCATGATGGTGGCATTAGGAAGAAAGTCCTTCAGAAGATAACCAAGTCATAATAGTACTCATGAATGTGATTAGTGTCTTTATGAAAGGGATCCCAGAGAGTGCTCTACCCTTTCTTCCGTGTGAGGATATTGTGAGCCAGGAAGCAGACTTCACAAGGTACTAGGTCTACCTACAATTTGATCTTGTACTTCCCAGCCCTGTAGAATTGGGAAAAATAAAATTATTCTAGCCATCTAGTATTTTTTTTTGGTAGTAGTTTCGGTAGACTAAGATGGTAGGGAGCAGGAGACCTTGTACCTGGCTTGCATCTTAGGCAAGTTACTTTCTTCACAGAGCCTCAGTGTAGTTGTGTTAGATGTGGGAATAAGAAGAGCTGCCTTTCAAGGTGGTTGTGAGAACTGGGGACATTATACATTCATTGACCAGCCTAGTGCCTGGTGTATCAGGATGCATTGTAACTGAAGAGGTAGCGAGGTGCCAAAGATGACCAGTGATGTGTGTGTTCTTTGCACACCAGTTTCCCAAGCACGACTCCACAGTTTGTGCCACCATTGCTAAGCCCCTAGCAGATTGCCATGTTTGACGTCAGGATGGACACTTAAACATTTTATTTCAAGGAAAGTAAACTTATGTTACTAATATTCCATGCTGAAGTGTATATTGGGGCAAAAAAGTGAATCAGAGCTATGCATATTACACTTTTGGTGGCAAGAGGTTTAGATTTTTACTTTACATTTTTGTGTAGATGTGTGTTTATGTGAGTAAACATGTATTTGGGTATGTATGGAAGCACCAGTACAACCCTGATTGTCAATGACCTGGAACTTTCCAAGTAGGCTAGACTAGCTGGTCAGTGAGTCAGTCACAGGGATCTCCATGTTTCTTCTTCCCCAGCACTGGGATTGTAAGTGCATGCTAACATGCTGGTATGTATGTGTGTGTGATTGACATATATGCAATTATGTATACATTAATATATATGAGTGCAGATGCATGTGTGCCAAAGAATGTCAGAAACCAGCATTTAATGTTTGTCTTCTCCTTCCACCTTGTTTGAGGCAAGGTCTTTTTACTATTTCTTCATGTGCTACATACACCAGCTGGCCTGTGAACTTCTGGGCATTCTCCTGTCTCTGTTTCCTATCTTGCCGTAGGAACACTGAGACTTGAGATGCACGCTGCCACACCAGACTTTGTGTGTGTTCTGAGGATCCAAACTTTGATCTTCATTCTTACCCAGATTTACCTACTGTCCTAAGGCCATGTCTTATGACCATGCATGACTTTCTTCTACATGGGTTCTGGAGACTGAACTTAGGGCCTATTGCTTATATGGCAAGATCTTTCTCAACTGAGCTGTCTCCTCAGTCCAGGGCCAGAGATTTACAGTTTTTTAAAGACTATTGGACTAAGTTGTAGGCGGAAGTTTCTCTGTCCTAGCAGCTGCTTCCAAATTACAACACAGAAGCTTATATTAATTGTAAATGCTCAACCAATAGGTCTGGCTTGTTACTAACTATCTCTTACATTTTAAGTTAACCCCTGTTCCTTATTTATGCTCTGCCACACAGTGGTACCTTTATTAGCATGGCATGTTCATCTCCTTCTTCCTCTGCATCTGGCTGGCAATTCCAAACTCTGTCCTTCTTCCTCTCAGCAGTCTCCTAGTCTGGCTCTCCTGCCTGACTTTATCCTGTTGAGCTATTGGCCAGTCAGGTGTTTTTTTTTGTTTTGTTTTTTGTTTTGGTTTTTCAAGACAGGGTTTCTCTGGACTCACAGAGATCCGCCTGCCTCTGCCTCCCAAGTGCTGGGATTAAAGGCATGCACTACCACCGCCCGGCTCAGGTTCTTTATTAAACCAATCACAGTGACATATCTTCACAGTGTACAAAAGGATTTTTCCACAGCACTAAGTAGAGTATTTAACAGTTAATTCACCCTTTGTTCTTTTGTAGACAATAAATGCAACTATAAAAATATAATTTCCTTTTGCTTTTTAGAAAGGTTTTTGCTACATTGACTATTGTCAAAGTGGTAAATCAATGAAGTTGAACACATTTATATTTTAGTAATAAAAAACTAGACCTTAAATTTCACTCAGAAAGAGCCATTATGTCTTAGTTAAGGTTTTTATTGCTGTGAAAAGTCACTGTGATCATGGCAACTCTTACACAGAAAACATTTAATTGAGGGGGCTTGCTTACAGTTTCAGAGGTTCAGTCTATTATCATGGCAGGGAGCATGGCGGCATGCTGGCAGATGTGGTACTGGGGTTGAGAATGCTACATCTTGCAGGCAACAGGAAGTTGACTGACACACTGGGTGGTGTCCTGAGCATAGGAATCCTCAAAGCCTGCCCCCACAGTGACAGCTTCCTCCAACAAGGCCACACCCACTCCAACAAAGCCACACCTTCTAAAAGTGCCACTCCCTATGAGATCATGGGGGCCAATTATATTCAAACTACCACGTATGGAAAGGAGTATTTTATACAAAGCCTACTAGAGCCACAGTTTCCAACATTTGAAGAAATCATCCCAATACAATTTCCTGGCACCATTGAAATTTTCTAGTTCTGTTCGTACTACTGTGTGATCAGAGAATATCTCATTCTTTACAGGACAGCCATGATGGCTCAATGAATTTGTGTGTAGAGTTCTCTGGTATAGAATAACTTCCTGGTAAATATCATTTTCCTTAATAAGTTCTCACTAAGCATGAGAATATATGGTTTGAAGGAGGCCTCAGGGAGATACATAGCAGCAGATGTGATCCATGATGATGTAACCTTTCCATTCATAAGATGTTTGCATGTCAGTGGTGGCAGTGCTCTTCAGTGTTTAGGCATGCCGTGATCTTATCTTGGACTTTACAAAATCCCTAACAGTAAGTCAGGTAATTATTCTCATGATATTAGAGGGCAATACTTCATATGTTATTGAGAAAAAAGCTCAATAGATTCTCCAGGCATCATATATACATAGTCTTATCTGAATTATCTTTGTCTTTTCTACTTGAACAAATAAACACCCTATACACCCTAGCCTCTTGCTCTCATGTTCTCAGCCCTTTTGTTGTCTTTAGAACTGTAGTGAGTTACTGGATTGGTAGGTGTAGCGGTAAATCATGGTTCTTAAGTGGTGGGGCTCTCTGATGGAAGCACACAGGTGTACTTGTCTTCTGTTCTTTTTACCTGGTGCTGGAATCGTCTATAGAGCTAGCTTTCCCATGTGAGGTCTGACCCAGTGCCTAAACTCACCCAGTGGGGACCGTTGGCTGGTATACCTAAGCTCTTCTCTCCAGTATTGACTATCAATATACAGGTTCTGCATTTTGGGAAGAAAAACAAGGTTGTTCTTTTTGTTCTTGAGCTGCAGCACAACACAGGAAAACCAAGGTAGGAAACGACTGAGGAAATCACTCATGTTCATGTACTTAGGAAACCCACATCTTCAGACACAGTCTCTATTCTCTGTAGTATATTAAATAATCTATTTACCATGCTTTCCATTCTCATATGCTATTTTAAAACTTTTGTTACTACATACCAGCTCTGTGATGTCAGGTCTCATTATCTGTATTGTACAGTTAATAGTGTCTACCACCCAAGATTACTGAGAACATTAGAGTCTATTTGAACCTTACAAGTATTGCTACATGGTCATTATCTCCCATTTTTAATGTTTGCTAGAAACTGAGATCTCCTTTTATAATTGTTATCAGCAAAATGTATACTTTTATTGATCTAAAAATTTTTATAATAAAAAATTCTGCTCTTAAATTTTGAATAAATTACACTCATGAATCAATATACTACCACATCCACAAGCACAGTATAGGGATGGAAGCCTTTTTAAGAATAGTTTGTGAGGGCTGGAGAGATGCCTCAGAGGTTAAGAGCACTGGCTGCTCTTCCAGAGGATCCAGGTTCATTTCCCAGCACCAACATGGCAGCTCACAACTGTCTATAGCTCCAGTTCCAGTGGATCTGACACCCTCACACAGACATACATGCAGATAAAATACCAATGCACATAAAATAAAAAATTTTTAAAAAAGAATGTTTTGTGAAGGTAGAGTTCTAAGATGACTCCTAAAGGTCCATATCCCTCTTCAGTCAATGCCCTCCCTCCCTTTGAGTGATTTGTCCTAATCAGTTGACTGCGATATAATCAGAGGGTAATCGTCCTGGTTACAACTAATTGAATTTTGACGGAGTGTAATTGTGCATGCCTTTAATCTCAGCATTTGGGAGGCAGAGGCAGGCAAATCTTTGAGTCTGAGGCCAGCCTCGTCTACAGAGTGAGTTCCAGTATAGCCAGGAGCTACACAGAGAAATTGTGTCTCAGAAAAACGAAATCCAACAACCTCTCGCCCAAACCCAACTAATTGAATCTTGTTTATTTATTTATTTTATTCATCTATTTATTTTATATCTCAGCCATGGCCTCTCCCTCCCACCCTCCCCTCCCAGTTCCTCTTCCCCATTTTCCATCCTTTCCCAACCCCTCAAATTCCCCTTTCTTCCATCTCCATCCAGGAAAGGGCAGGTCTCCTATGAATATCAATAAAACATGGCATATCAAGTTGCAGTGAGACTAAGCGCCTCCCCATGTATTAAGGCTAGGCAAGGCGATCCGGTATGAGAAGTAGGGTTCTAAAAGCCAGTAAAAGAGTCAGAGATAGCCCCTCTTCGGGTCATCTAGCAACTGATGGAGGCAGATGCAGAGACCAACAGCCAAACATTAGGCAGAGTTTGGGAATGCTACGAAGGAGGAGGAGAAAGGAGTGTGGGGGTCAAGGACTCACAGAAGACCCACAGAATCAACTAACTTGGACTCATAGGGGCTCACAGAGACTGAACCGACAACCAGGGAGCCTGCATGAAACTGACATAGGCACCCTGCGTTTATGTTACAGTTGTGTAGCTTGGTCAACTTATGGGACACCTAACAACTAATTGAATCTTAAGAAAACCAGGACTCAAGTTGTATAACCAAAATGTGATAGCAATGGAGTCTTATCCATAGAGCACATATCAGTTGACTCTTGGATCTCAGGTAGGAATTTGTTAAAGAGTACAAATGTGAAACAAAGGTATGTCCAATATCTCTGTCTCATGACTAAGACAGAGAGAAATTCAGGGCAGAGGCACACACAGCCAAGGAGATAGGGTTTTACTCTGTAACTCAGGCTGTCCTTGAACTTGCAATCCTCCTGCTTCGGTCTCCCAAATGCTGTGATTACAGAGTGAACCACCAATCCCAGCAGATTTGATTTCTTTTAATTAGCATTTCATGTGAGTTGCTGTGTGCATATGCAGGTTTGTTTTGCTTTTTTGTTGCATTATATTGAATCTACCCAGTGTGCTTATTCATATGGACTCACAGATACACACTTTCCTATCTTTTAGCTGTCCTGCATACACTTCCTGTAAAACATTCATGTACATCTCCGTGAAGACACAGATTTTCATTTCTCCTGGGGAGATGCACAGAAACAGAATGGCTAGTGTAGCATGAAGTCTTAAAAGGTCTTATTAATAAAATCAAACCTGCGCCAGGTATTGGGGTGAACTGGAAGATCAGAGAACCAGAACAAGCCACAGCTACCTCACCTCGCTGGATCCTCAGCTGGTCTTGTTTTCTCAGACTGGAGGCCTCTGAGTCCTCATCCAGAATGGGTCTCAGCTGAACTGCTGCTCAAAAGCCTGAATGCTTAACCAGGCCAAATGCTTAACCAGGTCAAATGCTTAACCAGCCAAATGCCTCCAGTTTCTGGTCCTTATGCCTTATATACCTTTCTGCTTTCTACCACCACTCCCAGGGATTAAAGGCTCGCTTTTTGGGATTAAAGGTATGAGTCACCATGCTTGGCTGTATCCTTGAAACAAGGATTTCTGCCTCTGGAATGCTAGGATTAAAGGCGTGTGCTACCACTGCCTATCCTCTATATTTGATATTGTGGCTGTTCTGTCTCTGACCCCAGATAAGTTTATTAGGGTGCACAATATTTTGGGAAACACAATACCACCACAGGCTAGGGCATACAAGTAGGTCTAGCTGCAGCATAATAGAAACTGTCAATGTGATTTCCAAAATGGGTCTTTCAGGCTTCCTTTTTTAAAACAACAACAACAAACCCCAAACAAGTGTGTTAACTATTTTGATGCTATGTATTTACTCTCTAAGAGAATCTAATAATAGCTCTCAGAATGTCGGTGGGGGACTGGTAGGTGAAACATGGAAGGTCTGGATGAGGCAGGCATACTGGGAACTTCCGCTTTAGTTTCTCCATCCCATCCTGTTTCAGAGTCTGGTCTCTTGTTTTATTCAGAGCTAGACTGATTGCCTCTCCTTCTGTGGGTCTCTTTTCTTATTTAGTGATGGATCTGTAGAGACAGGAAGAATTTCAACTATTCCAGGACTCTTTGTATTACTCTATACTCCCGGACCCCTGGACAGCAGTGTGTGTCACCTCAGCTGCCAGCTCAATTTGGGGGTTATCAGCCCAGCACTGACCAGCACACTGCACTGTTTTCCAAGGTTCACTTCATGCTGTTACTGTGCCCTACTTCATAAAGCCAGGCCTTCTGCACTGATTTGACTCTCGATCCCACGCTTGGCTTCCCCTGCTGATCCCTTAGGACTCAGTGTTTTCTTAATTAATCTCTTCTAATAACTGTACTCTTCCTTTGTTACCCTGGTGGTCAGCTTTCTACCCATCCATCCTCTCAATTTCCTTTTTTTTTAAAAAAAATAAAAAGTTAACATATAAAATAGTGGGTTTCCTTAAGATGTGAATACCATGAGCTCTGTTCCTATTCACCCTCTTTCCCATCTTCCTTCCTTCCCCTCTATTTCATTTCCTTTTTCTTCCCCGTAGTCTTCTTTCTACCCATCTGTGTGTGTGTGTGTGTGTGTGTGTGTGTGTGTGTGTGTGTGTGTGTGTCTACACCATGGCTTGAGTGTGGAGTGTGGAGTCATTTCTCTCCTTCCATCTTTTACCATCTTCTGGCCATGGAACTCAGGTCATCAGGCTTCATCCACTGAGCTATCTTACCAATCTCGAGATAGGTTTTTAAAGAGAATTGTGTATATGAGGGACTATGCAATATTCATTTTATTTTCAGTCTGACTTAATTTGCGTAGCACAGTGATCTCCAGTTCCAGTCATCTTTCTGAAAAACATGTAATTTTCTTTCCTTTCTATGGCCAGATAAAACTCTATTGTATATATTGTACTATATTTTCACCATCTGTTTATCTGTTTGTGAGTATCTAGACCTATTCCATGTCTTGGTTAATATTCCTTTGGGTGTATATCCAGAAATGCCAATGTCTCAATTTTTATCCCAAGACACACACACACACACACACACACACACACACACACACACACACACAGAGGCACACAGACACATACACTCATAATAGATACATCTTCAGACATTGAATGTTTCATTAGAATGTTAGATGCCAAAGACCTCAACATAAATCCAGTTACACTGAACCTGATAGAAGAGAAAGTGGGAAGTAACCTTGAACACATTAGCAGAGGAGACTACATCCTGAATATAACACCAGTAGCACATACCCTGAGATCAACAATTAATAAAAGGGACCTCCTGAAACTGAAAAGCTTCTGTAAGGCAAAAGACACTGACAATAAGACAAAACAGCAGCCTACAGAACGGGGAAAGATCTTTACCAACCCCACATCTGACAGAGGGCTGATCTCCAAAATATATAAAGAACTCAAGAAGCTAGACATCAAAATATCAAATAATCCAATTAAAAAATGAGGTACAGGTCTACACAGAGAATTCTCAACAGAAGAATCTCAAATGGCCAAAATACACTGAAAGCATTGTTCAATACCCTTAGTCATGAGGGAAATGCAAATCAAAACGACTCTGAGATACCATCTTACACTTGTCAGAATGGCTAAGATCAAAAACACTGATGACAGTCTATGTTGGAGAGGATGTGGAGTAAGGGGAACACTCCTACACTGCTGGTGGGAGTACAAACTTCTATAGCCACTTTGGAAATCAACATGGTGGTTTCTCGGAAAAATGGGAATCAATCTACCTCAAGACCCAGCTATCTTGGGCATATACCCAAATGATGCTCAATCATACCACAAGGACACTTGCTCAACTGTGTTCATAGTAGCATTATTCATAATAGCCAGAACCTGGAAACAACCTAGATGCCCCTCAACTGAAGAATGGATAAAGAAAATGTGGTACATTTTCATAATGGAGTATTACTCAGCTGTAAAAAAAAACAAAACAAAAAAAACCAAAAAAAAAAAAAACCCACAAAAAACAAAAAAAACCCAATGACCTCATGTAGGCAAATGAATGGAACTAGAAAAAAAATCATTCTGAGTGAGGTAACCCAGACTCAGAAGGACAAACATGATATGTACTCGTTCATAAGTGGATGTTAGGAGTAAAGTACAGGATAGCCAGCCTACAACCCACAGCCCTAGAGAGGCTAGATAACAAAGAAAGCCCAAAGAAGGATGCGTGGATTTCCCTGGGAAGGGGAAATAGAGGAGATCTCCTGGGTAAACTGGGGGCAGGATGGAGAGATGGGGGTTTGGGAACTTGAGGGAGGAGATTGGGTGGTTGGGCACAGGAGGCGGGTTGGGGACAGAATGGAGGGGGAGAGTAATGAGAGAGACATCTTGATGTGGTGGGGGCAGGAGGCATTTCAGGGTTAGGGAGAAATCTGGTGCCAGGGAAACTCCTAGGAATCCACAAGTATGACCTCGGCTATGACACCTAGCATTAGCAGAGAGGGTACCTGAACTGGCCATTTCCTGTAATCAGATTGGTGACTACCCTAATTGTCATCAGACAACCTTTACCCAGTAACTGATGGAAGCAGATGCAGAGATCCACAGCCAAGCACTGGGCTGAGTCCTCCAGCCAAGTACTATCAGTCAGTTTCCTGGGTCAGATGTATTAGCAGAGCCTAGGGTTTGCAGTACACTCAAGCTTTCAGATTTGGTATGACTTCTTCCAACTTGTTGATACCAGACCTCTGAATAGTGAGAAATAGAAGATTCGAACACCCTGAGAGAACTTACTGCCCAAATTACTAGTGCATCTGTGGGGGTATTGTGTTCCCCAAAATATTGTGTATGCTAATAAACTTATCTGGGGTCAGAGAACAGGATAGCCACAATATTAAACATAGAGGTTAGGCAGTGGTAGCATACGCCTTTAATCCTAGCATTCCAGAGGCAGAAATTCATGTGTTCAAGGATACACCCAAGCATGGTGACCCACGCCTTTAATCCCAGAAAGTCAGCCTTTAATCCCAGGGAGTGGTGGTAGAAAGCAGAAATGTATATAAGGCGTGAGGACCAGAAACTAGAGGCATTTGGCCTGAGCAGGCCTTTGGCCTGGAGAAGCCTTTGGCCTGGAGAAACATGTGGCTGATTAAGCATTCAGGCTTCTAGCAGCAGTTCAGCTGAGACCCATTCTGGATGAGGGCTCGGGGCATCCAGTCTGAGGAAACAAGACCAACTGAGGACCCAGTGAGGTGAGATAGCTGTGGCTTATTCTGTCTCTCTGACCTTCCAGTGTTCGCCCCAGTAACTGGCCTCAGGTTTGATTTTATTAATAAGACCTTCTAAGATTCATGCTACAGCTGAGGAAAAACTTCTAAATATTTTATTCGACATAAATATATATTTATTTAATAATAAATATATATATAAAATTAATATAATAAATTAATATAATAATAAATTAATAATAAAATTAATAAATATTTTATTAAATGAACGGGTCCTGCCTACCTGAGACATATAGGAAAAAAACTGCTCTCTTCTATCCTGACTCAGACACAGACAATTGAGAATTGATCTTCAGCATGTTATTTGGGGGAGTTAAAAAAAATTATACATTTGTTTATCTATTTATTTATTTGATGTGTGTTTGTCCATGCCCCCACCACATGTTACATCTGCAAGTGTATCAGTCAGAGGACAAATTATGGGAGTCAGTTCTCTCCTTTCATTGTGTGGTGCTGGGGATGGAACTTAGGTCCTCAGGATGGGTAGCAAGTGCCGTTACTCACTGAGCCATCTCGGTGGCCCTTGGGGAATAATTGCAAGCAGGTGTATTACTGCTCTCTGCTCTTTATTTTCCTGTTTATGTATAGACACTAAAAACTCCAGAAGATATTCGAATCATCAAACTTTTAATTAGCTCCTTGTATCTGCTTAGGAAAGCAACCCAGCATTCTTATTCTAAAGAAAGTCAGAGTCTGACTTTTGCTTGTCACGGTGCCTGGGTCGTGGATGCCATGTTAAGCCCTGAGATGCCCTCATATAACTCAAATTGCTGTGTGCACACAGGTCTCACATCACGTTTGGGTTGTGATAGATACTTTGAAACACACGCATGCACACACACAGACTCATACACACATGGGATGTGGGTGGCTGCAGGTGGAATACTGATGTGGTTACAGTGTGCTGCTATAATCACATCTATGTTCCACGTACATCTAGACTGTACCTATGCCAGTATTTGCATTGCAGGCACAAAGAAGTAAGTGCGTGTAAAACTTCTAGCACTTCTGGCACACTGCACTGCATCAGTAATTGTGTGGACAAGGCCACGGGGTGGGCAGGAGTGACTCTGAGCTGTGATTGCACACACCGTAGATTGGATGACTTAAGAGAGACACAATGGCAGTCCATGGTCAACATAGCAGACTATGTTCTTGGTCTTCGTTTTGCATCCTTCTGCCTTGACAATTGCAGCTTTCTTGCTGTATCCTCATAGAAAGTGCAAAAGGGAGGGGCGGGGCGTGCTGAGTGTGAGCAAGCATTTTTTTTTTAATCATAAGCACCAATTCCCAATATGAGAGGGCTTTATGACCTACTTATCTCTAGAAAGTTCAACCTCCAAAGCCCATCGCACTGAGGATGAGGGCTTCAGTGTGAGTTTTGTGGGGACACACATGCATTCACTTACAGAAGTTAAAGTCTGAAGTCTTAAGAATTTGTTTTATATATATGAGAGGTTATTAATAGCAAAACTTAAACTTAAATTGTACTCTATGTTGAAAAAAACTTTTGTATTTTTGCCCTTCATTGCTCTGTGGCATTGTAGTCATCCAAGTAGCTTGTTTCCAGAGATAACATTTCACATTTAAAAAAACAGTTTTATATGCAATATTGAGTTTGAATTTTCAAAACACCTTCTATGAATAACTTATTTCACAAATAAGCTCCAGGGAGACTCTGGGGCACCTATAATTTATGTCTTGAACACAGTAGTGCTAAGTGCTAGGTGAACAGACTGCATTGTCAGATACACATTCAGACATCGTCATCAAAGGCAATTACAACAATCCACCCAGCAGGCAGCGCGTTCACAATACCACACTCACAAATGATTTGCTTTTCCCAGTTTCTGCCATTCCATGGACTTTGTACTGTGCACTCGACTGATCTGTTACTGTGATTTTCGAGTTGTAAATTCCTGCAACTCGAGAAATGAAAAACCTCTTAATTGCATGGAAATTGAACCCTTCCCTTAATATGTGGCCCTGTTCTCACAACCCGATGATCATCGTCCATTGTGAAGGTGATTGAAGCAGAATCTCCTTGGGTTGACTTTTATTACCCAATCACAATATTACAGATTGCACAAGGTTGCAATCTTCTATGGAGGTGATGAATCCTAAAGGGTAATGATCACACTCACCTGGAACACTGATTACATTATTATGGCTAACTTCTAATACAGGCACATTCTCAATTTTTCCTTCTGTTTCTTTCTTCCTTTCTTCTTTAAAAAGAACAGGAAACTGGTAATCTTGAGTTAAGTATCTTATTTCAGAACCACAGATGATCCTGGCAGCAAGACAGAACTTTAGTTTGGGTACAGCACACTGCCATTCAACAACAGTCCAGTCTATTAATACTGCACCATGCTTCCATGGAGAGAGGCTACACCATGCTTCCATGGAGATGTGGTTGGAGCTAGGAGTGCATGAGCTGTGGTTTAATTCTCTACTATCCACTTATGTTAGTCTCGTATTCCAGAGAGGTCTCTTTGCTGTGGGATGGTCTGTATGTCAAATTGCTCTGATTGGTCAATAAATAAAACACTGATTGGCCAGTGGCCAGGCAGGAAGTATAGGCGGGACAAGGAGGAGAAGAATTCTGGGAAGTGGAAGGCTGAGGGAGAGACCTGCCAGCCGTGGCCATGACAAGCAGCATGTGAAGACGCTGGTAAGCCATGAGCCACGTGGCAAGGTATAGATTTATAGAAATGGATTAATTTAAGATATAAGAACAGTTAGCAAGAAGCATGCCACGGCCATACAGTTTGTAAGCAATACAACTCTCTGTGTTTACTTGGTTGGGTCTGAGCGGCTGTGGGACTGGCGGGTGTCAGAGATTTGCCCTGACTGTGGGCCAGGCAGGAAAACTCTAGCTACATCTCTTCTCAAGTGGTATACCGTGTCATCCTTCAGACTTTACAATGATATTTCTTCTATTGTGTCTACTGCTGAATCCCACCCATCAAGACTTGGAGATAGCCTGCTAGGCCATATTTACCTCCCTGTTGGCCTTCTCTGTTTTGGTGTAGGTATACTGTAACTCCTGAAACTGTCTGTTTGCATAAAGTACATCTTCATAGATTCATATTCTTTGAAAAGATGTGGAAAAGATATGATGAGGTAGGAACCAATATAAGACAGAAGCCGGGCGGTGGTGGCGTAGGCCTTTAATCCCAGCACTCGGGAGGCAGAGGCAGGCAGATCTCTGTGAGTTCAAGGCCAGCCTGGGCTACTAAGTGAGTTCCAGGAAAGGCGCAAAGCTACACAGAGAAACCCTGTCTCGAAAAACCAAAAAAAAAAAAAAAAAAAAGACAGAAGTAAATAAATAGATACAGCTTCATAAGGACATCTATCAAAGTGCTTGGCCAAGCCATCAAAACACGAGATATAACAGCTCATTGCCTAATTCCCAGTATTTTATTTCTCCTGATATTTGATTATAATGCTGCACCCAGAACCTTCACAGGCAGTTTTATTTTTTATTTTTATTATTTTATTTTTTTAAATTGAAAACATTTTTTCATGCAATATATTCTAATTACTGTTTCCTCTCCCCTGATTCCTAAAAGTTCCTCCCTATCTCCCCTTCATTCTGGATCCATTCCCTTTCTGTCTCTCATTAGAAAACAGATAGGCTTCATTCATCATGGTATCTCCCTCCCCGTTCTCCCACTCTGCTCTTGATCCAGCTGGTACCTCCCGATCTCTTAAGCTCTCTTTCCCCCGACCCTTGCCCTCCATTACCACTCCCCCACCCCCAGTTTGCTCATGTAGATCTCATCCATTTCTCTGTCATTGGACGATCCCTGTGTCTTTCTCAGGGTCCTCTTTACTAGGTAGCCTCCCTGGAGTTGTGAGTTGCAGTCTGGTTATCCTTTACTTTACATCTAGTATCCACTTATGAGTGAGTACATACCATGTTTGTCTTTCTGAGTCTGGGTTACCTCACTCAGGATGATTTTTTTCTAGTTCCATCCATTTGCCTGCAAACCTCATGATGTCATTGTTTTTCTCTGCTGAGTAGTACTCCATTATGAAAATGTACCACATTTTCTTTATCCATTCTTCAGTTGAAGGGCATCTAGGTTGTTTCCAGGTTCTGGCTATTACAAATAATGCTGCTATGAACATAGTTGAGCGTGTGTCCAGGGGAGACCTTGCCTTAGGGGAGGTGGAATGGGGCGTGAATAGGGGGGGAGAGCTGGGGGATGGGAGGAGGGAGGATGGGGGAATCCATGGCTGGTATGTGAAATTAAGTTAATTATAAAATATATATATATATGTTTATATATAAAGAAAACAGATAGGCATCTAAGAGATAAAATACAATAAAATGTAATATGATAAACTAAAAAACCAACCAATCAGAAGAAGACCAAACAAACATAAAGAGTCAAAGCAAAAGCCTAAGAAACACATATAGATGTAGAGACATACAAATTTGCACACACAGAAGTCCCATAAAAACATAAAACTGGAAGATATATATGCAAAAGACCAATAAGTTAAAAAAAAAAATGCCCTGACACAACATTATGAGACAAAGAACCTCTAAAGATGCTGTTGAGTTTGTTTTCTGTTGGCTGTCTACTACTGGGCATGCAGCCTACCCTTAAGGGTAGTTTGTTTACTCAGTGAGACTCCCTTGGAGGAAAGTAAGTTTTCATTTGCAAGAGGTTATCGATTGGAGATAGCTTCTGGGTTGGGATGGTGGCATGGGTCCTTCTCCTTTCAGCTCCAGGACCCCGTCTGGTGTAGACCCACGCAGGGCCTGTGGATGCTCAGTCTCTTCATAGGCAATTTTAACTAGCAACTAGTTAGTTAGAGAATACTCATCCAGTGTGTGATACTCATTAAGAACTTACCAATGTAAGCAACAAATGCCTCATAGGCTGCTTGGACCACAACACATGTATAAGGAAGCAATAGAAGATCATTTAAACCTCTCATGAATGTGCTGACTTGAATAAAGTGACTGGGATACTCACATCTCTGTTCCCTTTCCAGAACTGAGAGATTCTGATGGATAGTAATTGTGTGTTCCTGTTGTGAGGACACATTTATTATATCTGAGTTTAAGCATTACAGTATTCTTTGAGTTAGTGGAAAAAATTAAATTTCTCACAGCTTGTTTTCTATTCCTCAGAGCATTATAAGTATGCCATACCTCATAGAATGATACAGTAAAAGCAAACTCACATGTGCATGTATGTACACACACACACAGTGTCTATTTGGAGACTGTCTCCAGATTACCCATACTTCTTGATACAGCTCTCTGGTGTTACGCACCATTTCATTAAAATTCTCCCTTCTCGTTATTTTTAGCTCTTGACAATTGTTATGCTTAATTAACTCGATCAATTGTGGATTACTGCCAGTTATATTTGCAGAAACATAGCACTTTATTAATCTTCAAAAATGCCAAAAGATAATAGAAGTGCTGGAGGACTGATAATTAAATGCATATTTTAATTCTAGCCCATAAATTGAATTAAGCTTATGTTGGTTGGAAGGCTTTCATCAATGTGCACATTCTGAAATAGTGTCTCCCCCATGCTAAGTCCATGTGTGATACCCTAGGGACAGTAGTGAATTATGGCTAAGCTTCTACACGGTGTACCAAGTATGAGATGTTTTATCATAAGCCATTAATGAGACAAATTTTAATGTCCTTGAAGGAAGGTTTTTCAACTGCCTAAAAATTGTGTGTGTGTGTGTGTGTGTGTGTGTGTGTGTGTGTGTGTGTATGTGTGCAAGAGTGTGAGTGTAGGCCAGAGGGGGACGTTTGGTGTCTCCCTTGATCATTTTCCATCTTACTTTTTTGAAACACAGTCTTTCACTGGACCTGGAGCTCATGGGCTTGTCTTCATTAGCTGTCCAGCTAGTAGTTCCAGGGATCCATCTGTCACTGGCCTCCCTCACTCTTCAGTGCTAAGATTAAAGAAGCATACTGTTACCAGCTTTTAAAATGGCTGATAGGGATCTGAACTCAGGTCTTTATGCTGTGTGGCAGGCTGAAATGTACTGACCAAGCAGTCTCTAAATATTTTGTTAACTATTGTTTTGTTACATCCTAACCAAGTATCTGTCACAATAGGTATGTGTTGGAAAAATGAACAATTTGCTGTTATTATTACCTATGTTAGAGAATCCATATTTTTCTGGGTCTCTAAATATCACATATCAAAGAATGCTTGTTTTAGTTAGGGTTTCTATTGCTGTGAAGAGACATTATGACCATGGCAGCTCTCATAAAAGGAAAGCATTTAACTGGGGCTGGTTTACAGTTTCAGAGGTTTAGTCCATTATCTTCATGGTGGCATGCATGGGGCTGGAGAAGGAGCTGAGAGTTCTACATCTTGATCTGCAGACAGCAGAAGGAAACTGCTATACTACGCCTAGCTTGAGCATATTAGACCTCAAAGCCCACCTCCACAGTGACACACTTACTCCAACAAGGCCACACCTCCTAATAGTGCCCCTATGGGCCTTGCATTCAAACACACCACAATACTTAGGTCAAATGAAGAGGAATGATGCATTTCATGTATTATTAAAAGGCAGTTTATTCACCCAGCCTAAAAAATATGAACTCATAGGAATTAATTGGGTCTTTAATTCTTAATATTCTTTAAGCCACACAAACCATGCAAAGACTAAGTTCACCATCTTAGATATCCCATTAAAAAATGTGAGTTTGGGCTGGGTATGGTAGCACATGCCTTTAATCTCAGCACTCAGGGGGCAGAGGCAGGTGGGTCTTTGTGAGTTCAAGGCCAGTCTACATACTGAGTTCTAGGAAAACAGAGCTCCATAGTGAGACACTGTCTCAAAACAAACAAACAAACAAACAAACAAAAACAAAAAGCCAAAAAACCCCACAAGCAAACACAAACAAAACAAAACAACAACAAAAAAACCCTAAAACAAGCAACCAAACAAAAAGTTAGTTTCTTTTCTCCTTGAATAAAAAGTCACAGAGCAGATATGTCCTCACTATCCTTAGTAAAATGGCAATATTTATTTAAATTTTAAGAGCATCAATTGAGCCCATGTCACAGTTAACATTCCTTATAACTCTCTCTTGTGAAGGAAATATAGCCCTTGAAGATATCTAGATAATCCTGCTGAGTAGTCCAGATAATCCTGTTCAGTGGGTTGTGGTTCCCCACCCAAAGTCTAACCCAATGGTTTCAAATGTGGTTTTGTGCCCAAAGTCTAGACCAATGGTTTCAAAAATCACCTTGTCCCATATCCCTTCTACCCAATCCCAAATTGCCAATTGCCAGCTTGTGGTTTTCCCTAGAAAAACTCTCTACACCTGGGCTTGAGGCTACCACCACATTTCCTTCCATCTGCCGTGCGGTAGCCCAGGTTGAACCTGACAATAAAAGGACCCTTATGGGCTTTGCATTGGAAACTGGCTCCTTGGTGGTCTCTGGGGGTTTCACAAAATGGGTACAACACTCCAAAGATAGGATGTAGCCCTTGGTGTAGAATTTAAATATATCTCATATCAGGAAAGCAGGTACATGCTATTCTGGGCTCAGGTTCATTGGTTACAAAAGTTTTGACTTTTATGGTAGCCACTGTCAGTGGTCCAATCATTTCCAATAGTTTGGGTGAGTTAGGGAATGCATTGGTTGAGTTATAAGGAATTAAGACAGGAGGAGAGAAAAGAGCAATCACATGCTTATCATTAAGGCTTTTACTTTGCTTCTTAGACACATTTATTCTATTATTTATGGAGATAAATCACAACCTGTATAGAGGATGTTAATAGTCTTTGGAAATGTAATTAGATTGTTCTATTAAAACTATCCAAATAAAGTTTTTTCTTCTTCAAATTTGTTATATTAATAATTAGTTTAGTGTGTGTGTGTGTGTGTGTGTGTGTGTGTGTGTGTGTGTGTATGTAGAGGCCAGAGGTTGACATCAGGTTAGTTGCTCTCCACCTTCGTGTTTTGGGACACATTTTATTGACCTTTAGCTCAGTGATTAAGTTAACCTGGTAGGTCAATAAACTTCATGGTTCCAGCCAGTGCAGGGGTTACATATGCATGTTGCCTTGCCTGGTTTTTTTATGGGTGCTAGTGTTCTGAACTCAGGTCCTCATGCTTGCGTGGTAAGTACTTACTGACTAAGCCATCTTCCTGGTTTTTGTGCCATTTGATACATATCTAAAATAAATCAAGTCTTAAAGCCAAGATTAGTCTCATCTTCCCCTGGTTTTTGTAATAACATAATGAGTTTGTTAGGGGCTGAGAGAAGTCCCACAAAAGACCACCGTCCATGTATGCAATCAACAAGAGCATTTATTATCTCTAGAGCAAAAATGCCAGCATGCTGAGGCTGTACATCCAACATGAGAGTGAAATGGTGACCCCCAAGTAAAGGCTCTTTTATACACAACTAAAGGTAGTATGATCATTCTACCCAGGATTGATTTACACAACGGGCAATCACATTAGTACATTTCTAATTGCTTAGGGCTAGCAGGGGTGGGCTAAGGCTATAGCTTTTCTGTTCTTGGACAAGCCTGCTCTTGTCCTTATATGGTTATTGCCTTGAGGTACCTGGGGAAGGGGAAGGGGAGTTGGCCCAGGCATATGTGCAATTCTCCTTGTCCTTACTGTCAGGGGTGTTGATGACTGATTGCTCTTTGTGAACTGAGGCCTAGACTGAGTTATTAGGGGCCTGTCATGATATTTGCCTGGCCCTCTCAGGTTGAATTATCAAACCAGACCCTCTTGATTTTTAACACCTTACCACCAACAAGCTTGACTAAGGATTCAGGAATCAGGCAAATACCAGGTACAAATAAAATATTTTCCTGGAGAAGACTGAGATCATTCAGCACAGATTCTATTCTCAAGCAACAGAATGAATTTTGGTTATAGATAGACCCACTACACAAGTTTACAAGATATATATAGAGAAATTTCTCAAACAAATGATACTTTTAATTTTGGAGGATCTCTTATTCTTACCTCATTGATTATCTGTTTGTATAATCACCCATTCCCACCATTTTCTGGTAAGCCATATCATCCATAAGTGTATAATGCTAAGTTTATTTAAGATAAAACAAATAGTTGATTATCTTTCCAAAACCAATTAATATTTACTATCCACTACCTACCTTCCTTTCTTCTCTCCCTCCTTCCTTCCTTCTTTCTTTTTTGAGACAGGGTCTCTATGTAGTGCTGGCTGTCCTGAAACTTTCTGTGTAGACTAGGTTGGCCTCAAACTCACAGAGAACTGTCTGCCTCCACCTCCTAAGTGCTGGGATTAAAGGCATGCACACTTTGACTGGCTAATCCACTATGTTTTTATTCCTAGTAAACACTGTTGGGTGTTGATATATTTGTTGAAAATGTGGTCAGTAGTGTGAGCAAAGCCCTTGGATGCTCCTGGAACCAAGCAAGTGTTGTGTCCTTGGAACACTGAATCCTGGGCCATGTTTTTACGAGATAGGTTAGCTGACAATGTGGACTGTGGTGAATATTTTTGTTTGGAGTGAGATGGGAATGGGATTGGAATTTGGAAGGAGAAAAAAAAAACATCTCTGGACACCAAAGCTCACAGGAGCTTTTTTGGTTGACAGGAGTTTGTATAAGGTGTCAGCATCAGTTTTGGGAGAATAAAACACCAAGGACGTTGTAAAGGAATGTGTTGTGGAGTAGCATGTTGGGTTTGGCATGTAGGACTCTGCCCTGGGAATCTGGGCAATGTCACTGGGAGAAGATGAGCTTAAGCATCGTTTTCCTGCACTTATTCACACATGCTTTGCCCTATGTTACATTTAATATACATCTTTCACTGTAATGAACCATAATGGTAAGCGTAATCGCTCCAGACTCCTGAGTCTTGGCTGATCATCCAGCCTGAAAGTGATGATCCTGGGCCTTCCCAAAGCTTAATGTCTATGAAGAGATTTGCTTGAGGTCTCCTCCCACCCCATTCCCTGATACCAAAGCCTTCCCCCACGTAGAGATTGGAACTACAAATGTTTATGCTAATATCCTCCAGCTCTTCATATTTGTTTTAGGCTCTCTTTAGGGCTTTAAACCTACCTTAATTGTCCTCAAGAAAATAAAATTTTTCAATAGGTTTTTAACTTTATCACCTGAAAAAAATTAAACTCTTCCTAATTCCCAACCTGTTGATAGACCTGTGTTTTTGCAGATTATGTTGAAACATAGATTAATAAAAGAAACACTATATTATGGTTAATGCATCCAGAAACTAGCAACACACTTGTGTATTTGAAAACAGAATGAAATATCAATTCTAAACAGTGATGTCTCCATTTCTCAAATGTCACCTGTAGGTTGATTGTAATAGACATTCCTCTTTTGCAATATGTTGCCATAATGTCCTGAGAAATATAGAAATATTGCACAGTTATTAAATTAGTCATCTGTATCTCTTTGGGACTATGCACAATGCAAGTATGTGTCTGCCTACTCTTCAGTGCTGTGAGCTTATGTTTTGGGGCATAGCAAGAACTATTTGCATTGCTCTTTAGGACACTTATTTAGATGTCTAGCAAAAAATGTATTACTCAGATCACTAGGGATGGGTTAAAACATTATATTTGTGATTATTTTGATATTTTTTATATTGCCTATGAATCTTAAAGCAGCTTCCATTGCTTAATTTTAAAGGAACTTACTTCAGAAATGGAAAAAAATCAATCAAAAATTTATTTATTTATTTTGATTTATTTTCAAAACAGGGTCTTGCTATATAGCTTACACTGGCCTGGAAGTCCCTATATAATTCAGGTTAATCTGGAACTCACTTTGTCCCTTCTTCAGCCTCCCAGGCTGAAGCCTCCCGGGACTGCTCCAATCCATAGCTGAAAAGTCACTATTTTAATCTAAATATTTTGCAGTTAGTTCAGTAAGAATTCAATGTATCATTTCTAGGCATCATTTCTTATTTCTAAAGCATATTTATATTTTACTGGAGATATGATTTATGTATGTTATTGTCAATTGTCAATTGATCAAGATTTTTTTTTTTGTCAGAAGATTTGGTGTATAGGCAACTAGTCAGCTGAATTTGTACTTTTTTTTTAAACTTTACAAAGAAAAGTTTTATTTGTGAAGAAAATAAAAGCATTTTTTATAGCAGATCTCAACAGATATTTGACAATTAACTGTTAACCTCATAGTTTGAGAGTAGAAACCAACTAGATTCAATACTGTCAGGAGACCTGGTTCACAAACATTATACTCATTACTTCACTGAACTCCAAACAAACACTTAGTGGGTGTACCCTAGCACATGCTGCAGTATGATATATTATATGTATGTGTATATATTCTGTGGGGAAGTAACCCATATTCTTACATTCACTGAATTTTCTTCAAGGTCTCATGATCAATTCCAGAATCTGTATTTAACATCTATTTTAGTTCTAGTGTTCAAATTTTGCAATCTCTTTAGTCTGCAAATTCTCTCCAACTTGCTACAAGTATGTTTGTTTGAGGGGAGTTGAGAAGAACTTGTACCCCATAAAACACACCTTTTCCTGCAGGTGTGCCTATTCAATATTGCTGAGATACTACTCTTCTTTTGGTATCTGTGCTGGCTAGTTTTATGCCAATTTGAAACAAGCTAGAGTCATTTGGGAAGAGGGTACTTTAGTTGAGAAAATGCTCGCACCAGATTGGCCATTGGGCAAGTCTGCAGGGCATCTTCTTGATTGACAATTGGTGTGGGAGGGCCCAACTCATTGTGACGCCTTTTCTCCCTAAGGTTTCATATTTCTCAGGGTTATGGATGATGGTTATAGGGTTGGGGATGGAAGAAAATATTAGACTCAATATTCTCCTTAAGAAAAGAATAAGTGTCTCAAACAACAGCAACAACAACAACAACAAAAACAAAAACAAAAAAAGGGAAAAGAAGAAATGGAATGGATAGGTATAAGATATTATGGTAGATTATTGTATATACTAGTAAACAAATTTAGTAAAATAGCAACCTTAGATAATTTGCACTGTAATTTGCACTATTATGGATTCTTACATGTTGATACAAATGTAAACTATTTTTATATTCCTGTTTAAGATAATTTGTATATTGATACAAATACAGAACTATATTTGTTTTTTTTTTTTTTTTGGTTTTTGGAGATAGGGTTTCTCTATGTAGCTTTGTGCCTTTCCTGGATCTCGCTCTGTAGACCAGGCTGGCCTCGAACTCCCAGAGATCCACCTGGCTCTGCCTCCCGAGTGCTGGGATTAAAGGAGTGCACCACCACCACCCGGCTAGAACTATATTTGTTATAATGTACATATATTTCTACTCTTATTTGAAATATTTGTATATTGATACAAATGTAAATTTATATCTGTCATATTGTATGTATGTTCTACTTCTGTTTAGGATATTCTGTATATTGAAATATATTTAAGATTATTATCATATTGCATATTGCATTATACATTCCTACCTCTGTTATAAATATCTTGTGTATTGTCACAGTTTTGAAGTCATCATCCTTTACTGTACATTTGCTTATAGACTGTTTACATTGTTTACATGAAGCCTTAGTCCTTAGGTTATTTAGGTAGATAAGACTTCTAGATTTATAGTCACCTATGCTTGTCATCTCTATAGTTATGTTAGTTAGGCTGTCCAGATTTATAGATATATAGGTCGGATGGACAGGTAACCTTCAAACACTTCATGGACCTAGAAAATATGGCATTTGAATAACTTAGAATTCTGTTGATGTGAGACACAATTGCTCCTGGCAGCACCAATTTGATCCTGAGAGAACGTTGGGCTTCTAAGACATTTCCATTTGGAAGTTTGTCTTCTTGGCACAAAGTGGCCTATTGGGCAAAGAACTGCCCTTGCCTCAACTGCTGATAATACGAGTGCTGTCCTTCTGGACAAGCGAGACACACAAAAAAGTGACTTCTGAACTCTGCCAAGACAGGGTAAGATGGTCTTTCAGAATTCTTGCTTCTGAAAATGGTCTGTCAGATGCTCTAGGCCTGTAGTCAATTTGAATGCACCAACAATGCTGAGAAACATTAGGTGACTGTCCAGGCTGCCAGCTGTCTCTGTCTACTCTTGCAAGATTCCTGAAAGTTGCTTTCATCTATCTTCCATTTCTCAGGTACCATTATATTCCTTCTCAAGTCTTTGATGGGATTAAAGACTAGCAGTTATAGTTACAACTTAGTATATATATAATCTTAGAACATATTAAGTATTAGATTCAGGTTCTTTAGGATAGGACACCTTTTGGAATGGTCTTTGTAACATGCCATTTACCTATGTTCTAGACTTCTCTGGATTTTAGTATGTGTCTCTTGCTTGATATTGTTCACATTGGCTGTAGTTCCATCTTATCTAGGTCATTATCCCTTATTACTCCTGGACAATATTTGATAATCATTCCTATTGTATATAGTCTTGTATTAGGTTAGAACCTTCTTATTTAGACAAAAGGGGGAGATGTAGTGGGTAGCCGTTCCAGCTTTGATCTGTAAGTACTACCCCCATTGAGGCTTCAGTAACTGTCACGCCTACAAGGCGGAGCTGAGAGAGGACCCTGAAGACCCGGGATCCAGATGGGCTGGTGCTCTTGGTTCCTGGACCCTGGATGCTGGAGGTAGACCGAGCAGAGTTCTCCAGAGAACACTGCCAGACTGCACTACACCTTTCCCAGACCCTGTAACTTATCCTTTCACTTGTAAGTTACTCTACAAAATAAACCTCCCTTTTAACTATGTGGAGTTGCCTTAATATTTTAACCAATATGGGTGCTTCAGTTCCTGCTCTGAGTTCTTTCAGTGATAGAGTGGGGTATGGAAGTGTAATGGAAATCAACCCTTTCCTCCCCCAAGAGCTCCTTTTGGTCATTGTGTTTTATCAAAAGCAACAGAAAGCTAGCTAAGATAGTATCCAAGACTAACAAAGAGTTTTTAAAGTATTGTTGTCTTGTTTTTTAAATTCTGTCATCCCCTTTACTTTCCAAAGCCAGCCAGACCAACTCTTTTAGGATTTTCTTCCACAGTCTCTCAATTCTGTCCTTTCTTGTCTTTTCCCACTTATCATTTTCACTCTCAGAGCTTACATCTGCTGTTTTTTTTTTTTTTTTTTTTAGCATTCAGACCTGCCCCTGGCCTGCAACTTGGGGGGCCACTGGTCACAGTATTGCCCTGACCCTCAGCTGCCCACAAAGCCATGCCCTGTCTGCTGACAGCCTGAACACTGGCAATCGGAGTGCCCCATGCAGGCTCGTCCTTTGTGCCATGCCACGGAGGTCCAGCCTCACCAACACTGGCAACTGACTCTCCCAGCCTTTGAATTTCTAAGCCTGGAGGAGGACTGATGGTGCTTAGACTTGGTGACACCCATTCCCTCTCTGAGCCTGGGGTGGTGCTGCAGGTAGCCAGTAAGTCCATTGACCTTGTACTAGACTTGGGAGCTACCCACACTGTTTTAACCTCTTTCTCAGGTCCCACAGTTCCCTCACCAATTCCTGTCACAGAGGTGGATGGGACCCCCTCCTTCCCATTTAAGAGAAACCTGGGACTGCCTACCTAGCTGGAAAGCTGTCTCAGTTCTGTTCACTTACTCATCCTTCTCAGATCTGATGGTGTTTGATGACCAGGATTTGCCAATTTTACAGCTCTCCCCCAGCCCAAGGCTACAAAGCACCTTGGCAGCTCATTAGTAAGTTTCCTGTTAAAAGTACAGACAGACAGGTATGCGTCATTCACAGACTCCATGGTACAGGATAAAACTGGTTTCAGATTTGGAGGTTCAAAATTTTAACATTGATAAATACAGTTTTGAAAAACTGATAGAGCACTGACTACAGACAGTCTTGGGAGTCTTTAAATTTCTGTGGACTTTACTGGTCCCAGTTTTTAGAGACAGGTTAGCATTAGAGAGGGTATGGATGCCTCCCTCCTCCTTCACTCACTCAACCACTTCCATTCAGTAAATTTCAGTTTAAAGATGTGTTTCATTAGGTTGAAACAGGCCCTAGAAAATGTTCATACCTTTTAACCCAAAGCCATAGCTTTTGCTAGGACACCAAGATGTAAATCTATTCCAGTCATTTTACAAACATTTGTAGGTTACTGCACAGATCCATCCCTCCTGCCAGACTTGTGCCAAGGCAAAACCCTCAGGGGCCCTCCAGATGCACCATCAGCCACTGCACCAACTGAGGACACCAACTGGGCGAATACTAGCAGGTTAACTTCACTCACATGCCCACTCATAAAAACTCTTATCTTCTAACTTGTTGACACTCTTACAGGATGGATAGAGGCATTTCCCATCTCCAGAGAAACAGCAGATGTGATGGCTAAGGTACTCCTGAAGAACACATCATCCATCAGTGCTGACACCACCAGCTCATTCACTCTTGCCTCTTCTGTACAACCAGGGCACTTCTCCATTCCATTCTTTCTCACAGCCACATCACTCTTCCCATGGCTAGCCCTATTCATAGGGCCAGTGTTAATAATCTATTTTTTCTCCTAGCAACCTCCCTTTTCAGTTCTCTCAAGGAACAGATGCCTGAGGTCTCCACCATGACAGCTAACCGAATGATTCTTCACTCACACCTCCCACTGTGTGTGACCCTGACTCCTAACTCCCACTCCTCATTTTGTCCTGAATCAGCAGGAAGCAGTCTCGAGATATCAGTGCCCTCATCTACCCCCCACTTGCTATCCATAACTCACCTTTTATAATAATAAGAAAGGGAGAAATGTTAGCATTCAGACTCTCCCCTGGCCCACCCAGCATCTTGACAGCATCATCCTATGTAAAGTCCTCTTTAAGAGAAAACTCTTCCTCCCCTCTCTATTCCCATGAGGTGCGCACCTCCACTTTCTTTCTCTCCCTCTCTTTCTCTTTCTCCCCTTCTCCTTCCCTCCTTTCCCTTCTCCTTTCCAACTTTAATAATAAAACTTTTCATGTGAGTTCTGCCTGCATGGTAAGTCTTTTCTGCGGCTCCCACTTGCCATGATCGCTGCTCACCGTGTCTGCGTGGTGTGTCTCTTTCTCGCCTGCTGTGGGGCTCCTCAGCTCCAACCCACCAAGGTCTCTCTCCCACCATTTTTACATTTTCTCTTCTGTACGAACTGGTATCTTATGACCCATCACATGCCCCTAAGTTCCCCTCCATTTGCAAATGTTCTTCTCTTCACCTCAAAGGCCTCTATTTCTCCATTTCTCTACACACAGCCATTTTCTACATTTAGTTCTATCATTTCCTCTGGAAATCCTCTCTCACCTACACAGGAATAAGAGGCTATCCCCTGTTTCCAAGGGTCCCTCTTGCAAGCACACTGGGGGCAGGGTAGACACATTCTCTTGGTTGGTGTCCAGCATAGAGCCTGGTGTGTTGTGCTTATGATTACAATTCCTTCTTTCAGATCCCTGCTTCCTCTCCACAGGGATCTGTTCTCCAAGAGCAAAGGGGAATTCCTTTAGCTAGGCAATGAGGGACTTCCAGTTCCTTCTGCTTCTCACCTTCCTGTTCTTGCCAACGTGGATCCTGTCTTCCTGTTTTTACACTATGTACAGCACACTAGGCTCAATGCTGAACTTATGCTCTTCATGAAATGCCCTCCCTTAGCACACCACCTGAGAAGCTTTTCAGATCTTCCCCATTTCCTCTTGGAAGCTGTCTCAGTCAATGTTCTACTGCTGTAAAGAGACACCATGACCACAGCAACTCTTTTTGTTTGTTTGTTTGTTTTTTGTTTTTTGAGACAGGGTTTCTCTGTGTAGCCCTGCCTGCCCTGGAACTCACTCTGTAGATCAGGCTGGCCTCGAACTCACAAAGATTTGCCTGCCTCTACCTCCTTCCTGAGTGCTGGGATTAAAGGCATGTGCCACCACTGCCCGGCCAAGACAACTCTTATAAAAGAAAACATTTAATTGGGGGCTCACTTACAGTTTCAGAGGCTTAGTCCATTAGGACACTCATGTCATTGGATTGGTGACTGAGAGATATCCTGATCCACAGATACAGAGAGAAATACACCTGGCTTGGCATGGGCTCTTAAAACCTCAAAGCTCACCCTCAGTGACAGACTTCCTCAAACAAGGCCATACCTCTTAATCCTTTCAAACAGTGCCACACCCTGGTGACCAAGCAATCAAATCTATGAGCCTATGGGGACATTCTTATTCAACCCACCACAGGAACTCCAAACTAATCTGCCTCACTTTCTACCTCATAGCTGTGTTTTTAAGGTACATTATTTTGTTCATGTTGATAATTCTTTCTTGATATTAAAACCAATGTATTTCTTTGTTTATTCCTATTTACTTCTTACAGTGATTTTTTTTTGTGTCTACAAATTACCTAGTATAAATTATTTGGCTTCTTAAGTCTTAAAAACAGTAATCAAATTATTTTTTCAAGGCTTCCTGAACATTCTTTTAGAGTGTAATAAACAAGTAGATTGTTCAGTGTTCTTTCTTAATCTGTCTTTACAATAAAGGACTGTTACTTTTGTAAACTAGGTTTAATGTCTTGGCTCAGTGTTATTTGGTCCAAAAGTCTCAAAATAAAGATGTAGCATACTGCCTGAAATGTGACTACCCTTAGTAGAACAAGAGTCTCTTTCTAAGGGGTGATTTGACTGGGAAGTTTTCTCTGTGGGGGAAATGAAAAACTGAATGAGAGGCTCTTACTATCTCTGTGAAATTCTGACAAAACCAGAGGATAGGAAGTCAAAACAGTAGTCAGGACTGAGGCCTCTGCTTCCTGTTGTGTTCTGTCTACAAGTCACTCAGCTTTCTGTGCTGAAGTTTTTCCTCTTTAAATGGGTACCACCACTGAAGTGGGAACCTTAGTTTAACCTGTATTTTAGCGTTGTTTGGGAATCAAGTTATTTTGTTGATATGTTTTACAAAATTTATGCTTATACAAGGAATTTGTAAAATAAGAAAACTAGAAAGTGTGAGATATTATTTTGATTGGCCATTTAATCTCTGATGATGGCTCATTCAAACATATTTTCCATGCAAACTTCATTTCTTGTGTGTGTGTGAGTTGATTCTTATCATTAAAACCATTTTTTATGGCAAAAATATGGTCAGAAATAGGCAGGAATGATTGAAATCTTGGAAGTTGAGAGATTCTTTTCCAAGCACCGATATTCCAAGATCCATGGTGTATGTGTGGGAATGGATCTATGGCACTCAGAAATTCTTGACAAAGAATGAGCCACCTTTGAGAAAGTCATATGATTTGGAAAGAAAAAGAGGAGTTGAAAGGGTGAAAAGAGTTTTCTGTCCAGTCAATACCAGACAGGACTCACTCATGGCTGCAGGTACGGAAATGATTAGTAAAAACACATTGTTCTCATAATCTGTGTTAGTAGATACACATGCTCTTCACATCACAAAGACAAGAGTTTGTCACTTGGGTGGCATCTAGTCACCACTGCGGTGTAACATACAGCTTCCAAACTGCATGGTAGAAAGCACAGCCATTGATTGGGTTCAGAAGTCTGTGATTAGGGCAGGGCTGATACTTCACCTGGCACTAGCCGAGGCTGCTCAGTTTGAACTAGATGATCAATTTCTTGTCATTTTGAGACATTTCATATGAATGGGTGTTTTGCCTTCGTGTATGTCTGTGCACCACATTTGTGCCTGATGCCCTCAGAGGCCAGAAAAGGGTTCTACCTCTCCTGGAATGGAATTATGGATGTTTGTGATCCACCATATGGGTGCCAGCTAGGTGCTGGATCTCAGTCTTAGGGAAGAGCAGCCAGTGCTCTTAGCCACTGATCTATCGCTCTAGCCCATAGAAGAGCCATTCCTAACCGGGGTTTTCTGTGGCTAATGAATTGGTGTTAGTGATGTGTGGAATATTAGGATGGAGGCGTGAGAGTGTCAGTTGTCTCTATTCAGTTTCTCTGTGGACATTTTCCATTTCCTTGCGGCATGGTTGTGAAATTTCAATCATGAAAGTGGATCCTGGGGGTTAAAGTTAGAAGCTGATGGGTTTGTAAGGCTGGGGTAAGTTCTACTGCATTTTATAGTCTGAACAATCCAAGACTTATATAGAGCCAGGCGGTGGTGGCACACACCTTTAATCCCAGCACTTGGGAGGCAGAGGCAGGTGGATCTCTGTGAGTTCGAGGCCAGCCTGGTCTACGGAGTGAGTTCCAGGAAAGGCGCAAAGCTACACAGAGAAACCCTGTCTCAAAAAAAAAAAAAAAAAGAAAGAAAAAAAAAGACTTCAGATAGAGAGGAGACTAAGACCTCAGCTCTCATGGAAAGTGCCTGGGCAAAGGTTTGGAGGACATCTTTGAAAACCACATGTGGAGGATGAAGGGAAAACAGCAGGAGGAAGAAGACGTCTGAGGAGAGCAAGCTGGAGTGCCTGGGTGGTTTTTTAGCCACCAACAAGAAACTTCTCACTTAATTATTCAGGAGAAAAAAAATGCAGACCTTTTGTTATATAACAAGTTAGGGCAAATATGGATTGAAGGGAAGGGTGCCAAATTGTGCAATTGTCTAATGTTTTAATTTTCTTCAGGCTTTATCTTGACTGGGGTGGGCCCTGCGTTTATTAGTTATTCCCTTTAATCCCCAGTAGAGGAAAAAAAAAATTAAGATTCGCTGTGGCTTCCTTTTCACTATGTTTTCTAAAGCTACAAATTAATTACTGAATATTTTATAATAGGCTTTGCAAACCGCTAATTATAAATTGAATTTGATAGCCAATGTGAAGGTACTCACAGACACCAACATGCTGTCACTTATGTAACTCTTCAGAGTTGAGAGAAGTTTTCTTGGCCCACCCCAGTTCTCACATAAGCACTGTGAGGTAAGCAGTCATTTTTGACAGCAACCTTTCCAGATTGAATAGAGAGTAAGCCACTTAGCTGTGAGCTATGCGTGGACTCTGGACAGAGGTCCTTCCCTTACAGAGCCCCCTTTTCTTACGGATATACCCTGGCCAGTATCCCCGCTTTAAATGCCCATGATTCTCCTTGTTCTTTGTTGCTGTCTTCTTCCGGAGCTTCAGGCAGAAAAACTTCCAGGACTGAGTCTCAGATATTATGTAGCTTGGTTTTCTTGTAGGACTCTTAACAGTGGGAGCAGGGGCTGTCTCTGACTCTGTTGCCTGCTCTTTGGATCCTTCCCTCCTACTGGGTTGAGTCATCCAGCCTTGATAGAAGAGGAAACACTTAGTCTCACTGCAATTTGATATACCATGGCTGTCTGATATCCATGAGAGTCCTGCCCTTTTCTGAGGAGAAAGGGGGAAGAGTAGATCGGGGATAGAAGTGGGTTGGGAGAAGGGACTGGGAGGAGAGGAGGGAGAGGAAACTGTGATGGGGCTGAAAAAAAAAAGATCTGGGAGAGATAGTACATACTTATAATCCCAGTGCTTGGGAGACCTAGGGCTGGTTGGCCAGTCATCTTGGCCTGTTTTATGAGTTCCAGGTCAATAAGAGACTTTGTTTCAAGCAAATAGAACAAGAAAAATCACACACACACACACACACACACACACACACACACACACACACACACACCACAGAATCATCCCCACATACGTATACAAAAGATAGATTCTTTAATAAATAATGCTATATTGATGGGCAAATTTAGCCCTTTTTATACCCAAGATCCTCCAGATTATTTGAAATTTGCTCTTTGGGACATCCTGACTTATGAAGAGAGGAAATGTTGTAGATCAAGAAGTCAAAGTTGTGTGTATTGGCCTATGTATCTGCACTAGTAGTTGTTGTGTCTACAAGATAAAAATCTTAAATACATAGTAGGCTTGATGGACCTCTGGCCCCCATTGCTCTTAGAGCTTGAAAGAAGTTGGCACCTTAATCTTACAGGGAATCTCCCTACTTTACTGAAGACACTATCTGAATCTTCTGGAGGACTTCCTGCCCTTTTGTAGTCTGACTATTTAGAGACATACTTATTCTATGACTTATGAAGTTTCTCACAGAGGGACATATCCTTTGGGGAACCATAGTTTTAGTTCCTTGAGTTTAATGGCAGAGTTGGGTGTCACTTGTATTTTGGTTAATGAGAAACTATTTTGTTACTTCAGTGTTACCTTTTATGTTGACAATTTTTTGGTGTCCAATGTAGGGCTGTAGGGGTCTTACATGGACACTAGGTACTTAGAGAAACTATCAAATTGCCATAAAATTGATACTTTAAACATGCTAATTAAAAAATTATGAACACTACAAAAGAACGAGGAATGATGTTTGATGAAAAGGGTGTCAGTGTTTCGGTTTATGCAGAAACCAAGTATGAAATATCTTGGCCTAAAATCAAAGGGAGAAACTACGAAATGAGCTGACTCAGTGGTAGAGTCTTATCTTTCACGTGGAGGCCCTGATCTGATCCATAGCATTGCAAAACAGAACTTTGATAGATTTAGATACATCAAAAAGGGAGAAACTTTTGGCACTGATCAAAATATGGAAAGTTAAGGTGAGAATAAGGTTGTACAAGTCATATAAAGGCAGGGTGTTCTAACTATAGACAGTATTCTGTTCACCAAAGCCCTTTTTTTTGCTAAGGTGTCACGACCACAGTCATCATCACCAGCATCATCACCATCATCATCATCATCATCATCATCATCATCATCATCAATACTAACCATAATAAAGACACTCTGTTGTGGGATAATTTTCCTGTACACCGTGGAGATGTGTCTCTGCTAAGGCACCTTCTGATTTGTTTAATAAGGAGCTGAATGGCCAATAGCTGTGCAGGAGAGAGAGGAACTCAGAGGAAGAATCTGAGAGGTAGGGCATTTGCCAGCCAGACACAGAGAAAGTGGGACATACTATACTGAGGAGAGGTAAAGAGCCACATGGCGGAACGTAGGTTAATATAAATGGGTTAAAGTTATAAGATCTAGTTGGGACCACGCCTAAGCTAAGGCCAAGCTTTCATAATTAGTAAGAAGTGTCATTTGTCATTATTTGGGAGCTGGCAGTCCAAAGAAAGTCCGACTACAACATTTACTGAGCATCTCCCTCAGAGGAGGTTGTATTTGAAACTCAGCTTTCCCAATGAAAATACAAATGGACAGAATATTTATGTTCTCTCAGAAGTGGGGCTTTCTGAGGTGCTTTGGTCTTGGCACCGAGAGGGTCTCATAAATAGGAGTGCCCTGATGAGGGATCCCAGAGAGATGCCCTCACAGCTCTTGCCATGTGAGGTTATAGTGAGAAGAACTGGTAGTCATAATCCACTCTGCCAGTGCCTTGACCACCGACTCCCCGGAACTATGAGAATTAGATTTTTCTCGTATAAAAATTACTGTCAAACCAAGTGAGAGTACAGGGACAGGGTTCAGCAAGATGCTTTTGATTTTCGAGTATTTTCAATAAGCCTCCATTTTGAGCACACCTTGCTAAGAGCTGTGTTTAAATGACCGAAGACAATCCTCGATGATCTACACAACCCTGCGTGTTTGAGGGCAATCACGATGGTGCTTCAGACAGTCTGGAGGGAAGAAACATTCATTTTACTGCACGTCTGTCCTGATGCTGGCCAGAGTATGTCTTCTTGGATTTACTAAAAGACAAAACCCAGGAACACAAAAAGCCACACAGCAAAGCGCTGCCAGAAGTAACCGGAACGTTTCTTTGGTGACTGTGAGCTTTCTCAGGACTGAAACCGTTTATCATCAAAATTCTAATTTTTCATTAGTAATTTGCGTGGAACACACACACACGCGCACACACGCACACACACACACACACACACACACTCCTCCCTCCCATGCTTATCTGCTTCTGTCCCTTCCTACCTAGGGGATATCACTGTAGTGAGGAGAGAATACCATCAGAGAACTTCAAGAGGGTTGGAGATTGTGCAGTGGACAGCTGCAGAGAGACCGAGCCTACAGGATGGTCAGCACGCCTTTGGGAAGGAGGAAAGTTTTGGGCCGCTCCTCCTAGGACTCAGGGCGTGCCCAGAGATGGCGTGGGGACTCAGAACCCAGTGCAGGCAAGCAGACACAGTGAGAGTCGAGCGTGGCTGCAGCCCCGCCTCGGGAATCGCGTGGCCTCGGGGCTCCTGGGTTGCGGACTGAGTGACTGGCGAAGGACGCGCGCCTGCATCCTCCGCCGCCTCCCCGTGGCTGTGCACGGTGGAAGGCGGGACCACCCGGAGCGGAGGCTCTCAGGACCCGGGTTCCCAGACTCAGGGGTGCAGGCGGCCAGACCCGAGCATCCCGGCCGGTGCCCAGCTGTGCCTCGCTCCCTATCACAAGTTTGCCCAGTACTGGCCAAGTAGGACACAGACGCTGCTTGTGCCTTGGGCGGTTTTGGACATGGCCTGGCTGGAGGCGTTGCCCTACGTCTGCGGATGGCTGATTCTCCGCAGCTGTCTCCTGGTCCGAGCTCAGGTAAGAGCTGGGGCACTGGCGCCTGTTTCCCCTGCCTGGGATGCAAGCCTCTCTCGGGGCATCGCACCGCGCTTGCACACGCCCGCATTCTCTTTAGGCGGGAGGTCCTGGGCTCCGGGCTTCCGACCAGCATCCTGGCGTTCGGGATCGGGAATGCACAGCTGGAATGGGAAGAACTTTGTTCTTCCACGTAATCTCCGGGGTACTTGCCTTAACCACCCCAGCGGTTTTTGTCTGTTGTAATTCACCATCGTGTTTGAGAGCTTAAAACTTCTGGGATCGATGGTACCGTGTAAAAGTGTAACTGTCCCTCTCGGATACAGAAGCAAAGGAGCTAGACCGAATACAAACACCGCTAGGTTCCTAGGTTGAGTAGCGGTGGTCGTTGTAATTTTCCTATTGCCACTGTCTCTTAGGGGTTTTCTGGGAGATCTTTCATAACGGGCCTCTTTAATGTGCAGGAAAATTTCATCCTCATTTATTTTTCAAGTCAAAGAATATGTAAAGTTCACAGTTTTATTATTATTATTATTTTTTTCGGATGAACTAGAAAGAAAGACGCTGGCAGTGGTGTTCTGACGGTTGGGTCCTGTGAATTAAAACAGACCTGAGGTTATATCGCTCTGATTCGGTAGAGGGCGCACGTTGACCGTCAAATAAAAATTCATTTTTTTTAAGTCTTTCCTTCGACAGTTAAATATACCCGTGAATACGTTACTGTGGTACTTAAAACGATGTCTTTGACTTTTAAATGACCAACTTAAATTTTAATTATTAAGAAGATACAGTTAAAAATAACTAATCTGCCATAGTCATAGCCACATAAAATCAGAAGATTTCCTAGGAAATACGTGCCCTGAGAAATACTAGCCTTTACCTTGCATGATAAGGACGTTTCATGGAGATTTATTCTGCTAAAGAAAACCAAATGGGTAGTATGTCACTCAATGGTCACTTAAAAATATGTTCTTTTAAGTTTGAAAGAAGCTTCCATGTTAGCGTGTCTGTGGGAAAACCTTCCAGATTGGATGGTAAATTGCCATTAGAGTTATAGGACTCTGGTGATCTCCAAGGTGCCTCTTACATTTTTGTCAAATAAGGTTTTTGGATAAAATTTAAAACCATTATCTTCTTGTATAAGGGGCAGATCTGCTCTGACCCTTTCTTTTACTTAGAGTTCTAGGTTTCTTCTCTTAAGAAATGAGAGACATTATTTTGTTCAATGAATCTCTGTGAAATCATGAGTAGAATATTTCATTTGCCTTTTGCTCTCAATAAAACCAGTAGGACCCTCAGCCTGAGCACTACCGCCTTTTGGGGCCACATACCTGTTTCTTTTGGGGCTGTCTCCTACAGTGTAGGATTCTCTGCCAGGGCTCTTACTCTGTCCACTAGAAGCCAGTGGCAGCCCCTTGACCTTCACTGTGACAGTAGCAAATATTTGCAGATATTGCCAGATGTCTTTGGGTGCTGAAATTCCTCCTGGTTGGGAATTATCTTTTAACACTGATTTTTTTTCTCTCTCCTCTCTCTGTCTCTCTGTGTCTCTGTCTCTGTCTCTCTCTGTCTCTCTCTGTCTCTGTCTCTGTCTCTCTCTCTCTCTCTCTCTAGGAATTCATAAATCTACAGTATGATGACATACTATATACTACATTTTTAATCTTTAAAGAAAAACTGTAGGCTTGAACAAGTTACCTTTACATATTTATACATCCTCTGACCTTCAGTTTTTCATCTCAAAAAGAATCACAGGACTAATTTTTTCTTTTGTCATTTTCATTAATTAATCAATTATTAATTTTTCCCAGTCCAATCACAGTTTCTCCTCCCTCCCTCCTCTCTTCCCAGTCCCTTCCCCCAACCTGCCCCCACCCATTCTCTCTCCCTTCCCTTCAGAAAAGTGCAGGCCTTCCATATATTTATCAGCCAGTCACGAGATAACAAGTTGTAGTAAGACTAGGCACCCACAGGATGATAACATAGTATGTACTACATTTTTAATCTTTAAAGAAAAACTGTAGGTTCTAACAAGTTACCTTTACATATTTATACATTCTTTGACCTGCAGTTTTTCATCTCAAAAAGAATTACATTGGATTATTTTTTTTAAATTCTATAATTCTTGGCTTATTACATTAGTTTATGGCTATTATATATTCTGACATTTCATTAGTTAATTGGAAGAAGAATAGAGCTGAAATGCATTGTGGGTATTATTTTTCCAAGTGTTACTTGCTAATTCTATTAGCTAAAGTATAAGAGACAAGGTATTTATGAAAAAAAATGCACCTGTCTTGATTTATCTTAGAGTGCCAAGTAAGTGGTGAATATATTCATAGCTATACATATAATTAAAAAATTATTAAATGTTGAGAAAACACCAAACAAGATTTATCTAAGTAAAATGGGCTGGTATAGAATAAATGTTGAATTGTCAATTGACATTGGATCATATCACAGAATAGATAACATGGGCCAATGCTTATCGATTCTTATAAAGATTGCGGTCGTTTTTGTAAAGACGTAGCCTTGCCTCAAGGCCCAATTCAGGACCCATGCATTCATAACCTGGATGTCATTATAGAGCCTGGCAGCACATGTCTTAAAGCCATGATGATCACATGATAGCAAGTACCACCGTACGCTCTGTGTTTTCTCTACTGCGCTAGTTAGTCCTCGGTAAATACTTGCGTACAGACCTTTGTGTACAGATCTCCATGCTTTTATTGTCCCCTTCTGTGCGGCGAGGCAGGGGTCTGTGAGCTCTCTTCACCTATCCTGAAGATTTAGTCTCCTGGAAGGTCAGACATCCTAGTGGGTGGCAAAACCAGATAACCCATGCCTCCACTTAGTCACTAAACGCTCAACACTGTGCTAAACACTTTGGTGTCCCATTTAATTCCCACAATAACTCCATGTCATAGGCACTACCATTACTTACGTTTTTATAGATGAACAGAGTGGGCGAAGAGATGTCAGAGGATGCACGAATGCAGAGAGCTGCCATTAAAGCACTATGATTTACACTTTGGCTTTCAGAGCTCCCATCTCCTGCTGGTGCCCCTCTTTGTGGAGGTCAGGTGGCATTGCTTGGCTAAAGTATGTGCACCCCCTCCCCACCTGGTCCCAGTAATGCTCACTCTAGAGCTGAAGCCCACAGGATTTCTCACCTTAGTCTACTTTGGGCACCAAAGCAGGTCTGTGCTGCTATAGAATTGGGCACAATGCGAGTGTTCGTAATGGGGTACTGTGCACAGCAAAAAGCAATGCGTTAAATATGCTCTCGCCAGCAGGAGGAGGTCACAAATCAGGGTGAGATGTGACAGAGATGGGATAATGAGAAAATACCATGCACATATGTTAAAACATATATAGTGCAACAGACTAATGCACGCTGTGTGAACGTGTTCAGATAAAAGTTCGTGTCCCACATAGATGTATGTGGGGGATAGAACATTGTGAGTGGGAAGTAAGGGAGGAAGTGAAGAAATCAATACACGTAGTCACCATACACCATGCGCCTCAACCTCTGGGGAGAGTTGGGACAGACAGAACTGCCATGGAGCCATCACTGGTAGATAGAACCATGAGGACAGTCCTGGGACATGGGCAGCTAGGACACTTATTTTTTTTAGTAAGTTGAAATGTGACTGCTGAATATGTCCCTGTTGTGCAGGTTGCTGCAAGCCCTGTCGCAGCCAAGCAGAGAATAGTTGGTTTGTTTTTTCCCCTCCTGCCGACAGCCAGGACTCTCGTCAACTGTCTTCTCGTTCAAAGGACAAGGAAGCCTTCTGTCCCTGGTGGGATGGATTTCTGTGCAGGTCATCTCTTCAGCCCTAGTAGTCCAGAGGCAGAGGAATGGAAGGGAGTTAGACTTTGCTTTTTTTCTTTGCAATGTATCCAGTCATTTTAAATGTCTGAGCACTTTTCTCAGTTCCTTGGGACTAGATCTATAACATTCCCAGTCAGCCCCCCTACATTTTGTTTGTTTCCTGGCCTCTGGCTCCAGCTGTGTTGGTCAGCTACTGGAACACGGGTATCTTTTCCCCCGCCTCTTTCCTTTTTTTTCTGTCACCTCTCTGGGTTAGTCTTTCTCGCTCTATTTTTTCTTTAAATCACTTCATTTCTTCTCCTTTGAGTTTCACTTCCCCCCACTGTGAAATGGCGGTGATAATACCATTTATGCCCAGAATGCGAAAGTCTTGATTTTTAAAATGGACAAACAAGACGAAAATAAAAATACCAGCTCTTTCTTTTCTCCTGACTGGATTAGCCAAGCTCTTTTCAATAAAAAGCGGTTGGCTGAGATCGGGAGCTGCTACAGGCTTTTGAATTGGCATGAGAGAGACACTGTGAGGCTGTTTCCTCCACCTGCAAGCTCTCCTTTTATTCTTTACGACATCTCTAGGACCTGATTTCTTTCCAGTAACAATCAGATCCTTTAGCCATTTTACTCATGGCTGTTATAAAATGTGTATTATTAATAGTATTTGATTAATAAGTGCATTAGTCGGGGTTTCCAAAGGAACAGAACAAATGGTATGGATACATATATTTATTAAAGATTTTTTAACCCCAGCTTATGCTAAAATAGCAGCAACAGCTGAATCACACCCTAAGAGGCTGTGAACCTGGTCCTTGGTTGATCCTTGAAGCTAGGTGCCTCTGCAGTCCCAAGATGGTGTTGAAACTCCAGAAGGATCATGGGGAGTCCCTTGGTTCTTACTTTACAGTGGAAGCCTGGAAACGGTGGTTCTGATCTCAGCAAAGGAATTATCATCATCAACACCAGGGTAAACCAACTGAGCTGCTGGCGGGAAGGTGAAGCAAGGTGCAAAGGGCCAATGAGTAACCTTCCTTCTGCCAGCCCTTTGTATCTGCTACTGGAAGGTGCCACCCACAGTTCAGTGGAGTCTTCCCACATCAGTTAAGGCAGTCAGGATAATTCTTCACTGAAGGTTCCCTACCGAAGTGATTCTAATAAAGTAAGTTCCTATTGAAACCAACCATAACGATCAACTTCCCTCTTTGACCCTGAAGACAGATCAGAGAACCAGGGAGCAGTTATAGCCATCTTGTTCAGCAGAAAAGACAGCAAGGATGTACCAAAAATTACAAAACCGAATCCCAGCATCATTAGGTTCATTACAAATTCCATAGACTTGCTGAGGATTTTCCTCACGTTACCTGGTTAACTGTAAAATTGGCACAATTTTACCTCAAAAACAATATAATATTTGCTCTTTGTATAGATCCTAGAAAACTGAGAGGACCTTCCCTAACCAAAATACAGTGACAACTCATGACAGTTCAACCCAGCAGGTACTGGGAGGGCTTCTCATGCTCCAGACTGTGAGAATCCCTGGGAACGATACTGGACTGTGTTCCCCCAAAGATCATGTTCAACATTTTTAGAAATGCTTCTCAGTTGGAGTCAGTGCCTAAAACAAACTTGGAATGACGGCAGTTCAGCAGGAGGGACGCGAACCTAGCCTGTGTCCTGTCCTCAAGTTATTACCTCCTGTGTCTTGTCCCTCTGCCTGTATAAAAGTCTGGGTCCCCAATGACACTTACACCTCACAATATTGTCAGGTGTAACATTCTGCCCTCATTTGGACCTGGCTTTGCTGACAACACATAGGTTTCCTCTTTCGGAAGCCTTTGCTGGTTCCCAGAACTGCTGACTAAATTTCTCAGATATCTAATCTATTCTAAGAACAATTTCTCTTTGCCTTCTTCCCTTTCACTCACAAAGGGCAGTCGTTACATCTTTATATTGGAAATTGGGGAGACTAAGGCTTAGCTCCTAGGTTTGCCGTTAAAAAAGATTTATGCACTTATTTACTTTGTGTGTGTGTGTGTGTGTGTGTGTGTGTGTGTGTGTGCTTCTGCGTGTAGGAGTGTGTTATCTGTGTGAGTGCGGGCGTCCGTGTGTCTGTGTTGAGTGTATGCCTACGTGTGTGTATGCATGCCCCTGGCTACACCTGTAGATGCCAGAGAGGACATCAGGTGTTCTTCTCTATGACTCTACACATTTTCATTTGAAGCAGGGTGTCTCCTAGGACCTGGGCCTTCCATTGTCTCTTCCGGGTCCAAAGCCAGCAAGCCCCCAAAGTCCTTCTTCTCTGCTCAGAGTCTGGTTACAGGTGTGACTAGGACACCTTCCTGTTGTCTGGGTGCTGGTATCCAAACTCCCATCCTCACAATTGCTTAGTGAGCATTGAGTGATGCCTGTAACCTTATTGGGGTCATCTCTATGAAAGGCTATAGAAAACTATTTAATTTACAAGTTCTCATGTTAAGTTTTCTTTATGTTCTTTTTTGTTTATTTTCTAATAAGACTGAATTTATCCAATGCCCGGGAGTAAAAGTTTTGGTTATAAGCATCCAACAGTATAAACAGTATGAAACAGATCTGTAGATTTCTAATATATTAATACAAAGTGCTTGACTCCATACAGGACATCCTACAGGCAGAGAGTGGAGGGGGAGAAGACTGTGATTGAGGTCTAGTAATAAATAAATAAATACAGAAGAATGAGTGGCTTGGTTCTCCACAGCCCTTGGTGTAGTACAGAGTCCAGCCATTACCATTCTCCCGCATTACTTTGACATGAGATTTCTTTTTTTTTTTTGTACCTTTTGGCTGCAGTATTGGTGGTAGACTATACTTTGATGTTTTCTTTATGTTCTTACTCGATATGCTTAGTTGTTGCTACTGTAGTAGGTATACAGAGTTTCCATTGTTGTTTACAAGTTTATAGTTTAGTGATCATATTATTAACTGTGATTTTTATATCAGTGCTTCTGTTCAAAATGGCCTTCTCATTGCTGACTGATATCAGACATGCTAGTTTTCCTAGTCTCTACCTTCCCCCAGGATGTCACAGCTGTGCTCTAATGGCAGATGTGTTGCTTCAGGGGTGGCACTGGCCATTGGCCTTTCATGCTGTTATGTACCCATCTATCATTTGGCCCACACTCTGACTTTTTGTAATCTCAAATTCTGGCCGCTAACTGCCTGAAGGAAATGATCTTCCTGACAGTTGATCCCATTTCAAATTAGGCCAACACTGTTTGGATAGTAATAACTGTTGTCTGATTGTCATTTCCAAATGGAATAAACTCAATAGTCATAGAGCATATCAGGAATCACCCCAAGTAACAGAGCAAACACTGCAAAGTTGTCCTGGGAGTCCACAACTTCCAGAAGTAACTGGGCTGCAACAAGCATGTGGCTGTCCACTGCATTTCATTTGTTCTCATATCAGTAGAAGGAGGTTTTGAGTTCTGATATATAAAGGACTCAGATTTCTTGGGTTATCAACACAGTGTTAGCTCTAGTTTTCTTTTTGTCTAAATCTGAGTCCAAGACAAAAATAGTTTCCATCCCCATCTACTATTTATCTATTTTTATATTAAGCTAATACATACTTCCAATTATATGATATCTGAGATTTTATATATTACATTTCATTTGACATTACAGAATGCATTTTTCACTTCCCACAACCACTTTCCTGCTTTACATACTCATTCTCTTTTCTTTTCACGGCTCTTCCACTGGTTCCAATCATGTGTGTCTTCCTTTCTCCAGAGTCTACTTGATAAAACTACAAAACACGAAACATTTTGGTCTTGTTTGTTAAAACTAATTACTGTCCATGACGCACACAGGGGGGCTGGGTGTGTGGGGGGGAGGATGTTTATACAACACGGAGGCTGATCATTTCAGACTGTTAGGTTATATTCCAAATGAGCTGAGGGCCATTGTTTCGGATCTTGGGCTGTGTTGGGCATGTTCACCTGAGATGCTGTCGTAGCTGTTCCAGATGCCGTTGCAGAGACGTGACAGATACAGAAACTCTAAGGACTAAACCACTGGCCAGCAGCATTTGGAAACAGTCAAGAATCACTGATGAGTAGAAAGAAAAACTGGGTTTTTAGAGAGAGTGTGTCTAAGAAACCAGCACTTGGACACGGTGAAGCAGATTGAGTCAACATAGAACTCAGCAGTGTAAGAGCCACACTTAGATATCAGCATTATTGTGTATTATTTTTTGAAAATGGTTCACGTGGGGAATACAAAATATTGATGAGTTTGATCATGTATCATTTTCACATTTCTGAAGTGTTTTAGTACTGAAAACCTTTTACTTATCCATTTTATCTAATTAGTCACCTGGAGTAATTTCACAACTAAAACCAAAGGAGAATTCATTCTACAGATTACAACCTTGATATAAGTAGTGCCAGCTACAGTTAACTATAATTCTATCGTTATATTTTTTTATTATATAGTTGTATGTCCTGTAGTATTTCTCCTAATTATTCCATAGGCAATAGCCATTGTATTATATTTATCTTCTTATATATTTTACATCTTCTGCCAGCCAATAAAAGCAGTGCATATTTTTTTTACAATCATTCTCACTATATTAGGTAATTCTGAGTTGCTATAACTTCAATTCTCAAGCTTTATTTAAAAAATTGTATCCACTTAATTAAAAATTGACAAACTGTAGTCTGACATCCAGATATGATCTATCACCTCCTTCTGCACAGGTGAGGGCCAGGAATGAGTTTTATGTTTCTGATGCTTGAATAAAGATCAAAAGGAAGACCGAGGTTAACATCCACAGGGGAGCATATTGATTCTAGGTGCTGTTGATATGGTGCTTTACAAATGGCACCTCACTTCTGTCGTCTTCCACTTCCAAATATGTTACTTGAATAACATATTTGAGTGTTGTCTGATTGTCATTTCCAAATGGAATGAACTCTGGAGTTGTAGAGCATATCAGGAATCACCCCGAGTAACAGAGCAAACACAGCAAAGCTGTCCACTGCATTTCATTTATATGCATATCAACAGAAGGAGGTTTTGAGTTCTGACATATAAAGGACTCAGGTTTCGTTGGGTTATCAATACAGGGTCAGCTCTAAAAAGATTTTTTTTTGCCTGAATCTCAGTTCAAGACCAAAATGGTTTACATCCCTATTTACTATTTATCTATGTTTATATTAAGCTAATACATACTTCCAATTATATGATATCTGAGATGTATGTCCAGTCTCAAGCGAAACACTGGGTAAATCTTAACTAAGGACTTAATGCAAAATGCCTAATCTATGCTCTTCAAAACTATGAAGATAATTAAAAATGAGGAAGTGTGAAAAATCCTAAGAAAATATCATGAATTGTACTGTGGCATTTTGGTGAAATGTTGGAACATAAGACAATATTAAGTTAAAATATAAGGGAAATTGTATAAAGAATATGTATACACAAGTGTGAATGTTAACTAGTAATAATATGTCAATATTAATTTATCATTTATAACAAATATACTCTATTAACTTGACAAAAAGGAAAACAGCCTGGGAATAGATGAGAACCCTGCATCTTCTTCTGTAATTAATATTTTTTTCTCCTGGGAATCTAAATCTCAAGAAATTTTAAAAATCAAGAGAAGAACAGGGACTGGGGATATGGCTCAGGAAGCCAAGTGCCTGCTGTATAAACACGAGGTCCTGAGTTCAGGTTCAGAGCAGCCACATAAAAGCTGTCTGTGGTGGCACACATTTATAATCCTAGTGCTGGGCTAGTAGAAAGAGGCGGATCCTCAGGGCTCACTGACCAATGTCAGTCAAATTTGGTTTGTGAATATTACTATAACTTTCTTAGATTGTGGTATCCACACAAGAAAGTGAACTTTGAGGCATATGGTTTTGCAAAATTATAGAATACTCGTATTTCAACATTTTAATAATCCTGGCTTCTTAAGTAATAATCTTTTAGCAAATTTTAATATTAATCTTGTGGAAAATTTACTAGGATGAGGTAATATTTTAAAATATAGTAGTAACATGTAATGACTGTACTGTTTATAGGTTATAGTACTATCTCTCTCTCTCTCTCTCTCTCTCTCTCTCTCTCTCTCTCTTTTTGAGACAGGGTCTCATCTCATTGCAGCCCAGACAGCCAATGATGAATTTGAGATTCTGATCCTCCTGCCTCAACCTCTCAAGTTCTGGGATTATAAGTGTGCACCACCACTCCTGGCTAATGGGGTATTGGGATTGCTCATAGGGCTCTGTGTGTGCTAGGAAATCACTCTATCAATTGAACTACATTTCCAAGCCCAGTGTGATGTTTTCATACATATGCAATATGTATTTAATCAAATCATAGTAATCAGCACAGCATCACCTCTGATATTTGGGTGATATTAAAACTCTTCTCGCTATTTTGTTAGAAAGGAATGTTATTTTTTAAATAACCTTTTGTGATCATTAAAAACTTATATGCATTTGTAAAATATGCTAAAGAAAAACAATATATCCTTTATCCAGCTTACATCATGGTAACAACAAAATTATAATGAGATATCACAACCAAGATGCATTCAAGACATATAAGCTGGCCCTCACAAAAGGAAGAGCCCTCTGCTGCTTTCTTTTTTTTTCTAATTTTTAAATTAATTCTTTGAGAGTCTTATAAAATGTGTTTTGATTATAATCTTCCCTCCTCCAGTTTCTCCCAGATCCACCCTTTTCCCTAGCCATCCAACTTTGTATCCTATTTAGTTTTTTAATTCCCACCAAGTCCTATCCCTGACACTCATACAGTTTTGGATGTATGTGGAACATGGCCAACCATCTTAGTTAGGCTTTCTATTGCTGTGAAGAGATACCCGGACCGTGGCAACTCTTATAAAGGAAAACATTTAATTGGGATGGCTTGCTTACAGTTCAGAGGTTCAAGCCATAATCATCATGGCGAGACATGGTGGTGTGCAGGCTCTCATGGTGCTGGAAAAGCAGCTGAGAGTCCTACGTCTTGCAGGCAACAGGAAGTAGACTATCTCACTGGGCATGGCTTGAGCATATATGAGACCTCAAAGCCCGGATCCACAGTGACACACTTCCTCTGATGAGACCACACCTATTCCAACAAGGCCACACCTCCTAATAGTGCCGCTCCCTTTGGGGGCCATTTTCTTTCAAACCATCATACCAACCTAACAGGGGCCATACCACTAAAGAAAACTGACTCTCCCTTACTCAGCATTTATCAGTTGCTAGGAGCTCCTCAGATAGGAGTGGGACTTTGATCCCACCTCTCCTCATCATGCTGGGACTTCATCTGGCTTGAACTCATACCGGCCTTGTGCATGCTGTCACAAACTGCTCACCTGAGTTTATATGTACAACTGACTGACCATGTCTGGAAAACACTGTTTCCTTGAAGTCACCTACTGCCTCTGGGTCTTACACTCTTTCCACTTCCTCTTCTGCATGATCCCCTAGCCTTGAGAGGAGGGTGTGTGATAGAGATGTTGCATTTAGGACCGAGCATTTCACAATCTTTCATTCTTTGCACCTTGACCAGTTGTGGTCTCTGTGTTAATCACCATCGACTACAAACAGAATGTCTGTAATGAGGGTTGAGTGATGAACTAATCTACAGTTACAATAAGTCATTAAAGGTCATTTTAATACTAAGTACATTTAGCATTTAGTAGCAGGTGCTCCCCTAGGGCCTATGACCTGTCAAGCCACAGGCTTTTGGTTGTATTGATTGTGTCAGATGTCAGTTTCATCTTGTGGAGTATGCTTTAAATCCAATGTAAAGTGGTTGGCCACTCCCATGATGCCTCTATTGATTGTACTAGTGGACATGCCTTGACAGGCTTGATATTATTGTAGCTCACAGGTTCACAACCGAGTAAGATGGTGATTGCTTTTCTCCTCTGTTAGTGGGTATAGAACCTTCTAGCACTATGAAACAAGACAGAAGGGATGAAACTTCCAGGTGAGTACCAGTTTGACTTCTCCATGTTGAACCACACGCTGTCTTCAGCAACAGGGTCTTACTGTCAAGTTTGGAGGATAACCAAGAGCATTGGCGGTAGCCTGTAATATTTGGGAATCTGCGGGACCATATTGGCCAACAGCTCCAAATGAGGTAACCCATTCCTGGTGCTGGGCTTTTGCCTGTGGTGTCTAGTAGGGACATTGTTGCCGTTTTACTATGTAACTCCGTCTAAACTGTGTATGGGGAAGCTTCTGCAGGAGTAGGTTTTCATGTGACTTTGAAATATCTTTAGTGTTTGACATCCCACCTTACATTTCTTTCTGTACTCTACCCTCCCATCTCTCATTCCATTTAATGCTTCCTGCTCCTAGGTTGCCAACACGGTCTTTATTTACATGCAGATAGCGAGGGTGAAAACGGAAATCTGTTAAGGATAGTGTTCTGTTTTTTTCCTGTCTCTCAAACCACTGTGGAAGATCATAGGGTTGCCTGTGACAGCCTTGCTAGGCTACACGTTCAGACGCCCCACAGTTGGCTGTCAATTGCCTGGGGTCAGGCTACTAATGTCTGTAGGTTTTCTGTCTTGTCAGATGCCCTTTTCCTTCCTTGGGTTCAGAGGCTTTTCTTGAGGCCAATTTACCTTGGTTAGTGTTTCAGAGTTTTCAGCCACTTTAACTGCACATTTATGGTGTGTAAGTCAAAAAGAAAATGCAAGTAGCTTTCTACTGTGTCATTCTCCAGGATCTGAGATCCCAGCCTGGTGTGCTTTCTTTGATTCACCTCTCAGAAGCTTCTTAATTCTTTCTATCTGTCTGTCTGTCTGTCTGAGTGCCTGCCTGCCTGCCTGCCTACCTACCTACCTACCTACCTACCTATCTATCTGTCTGTCTGTCTGTCTGCCTGCCTATCTATCTATCTATCTATCTATCTATCTATCTATCTATCTATCTATCTATCTATTGATCTCTGTCTGTCTATCTATCTCTATTCCAGGGTTTTTAAGTTGTGGTTTCTGGGATGAATATGGGAATGAATGCCTATCCTATTGGTCCTAAAATTCCAGAGTGCTTCCTCTTGAAGCACTGGTCTAGTTTATATCATCATATCTACTTGAAAATGGAATACACAGGACATTGTAATCGTGAGGACTTCAATATTATGACATTAAGAATTCATATCTATAGTGACAACTTTATGAAATTTCCATTATAACACATTCTATCAAATCAGGGCTTCTCTTAGATCTTAAGTTTCTGACATTGGAATTCAATATTTTGTTTTAAGTTATGAATGATCACTTGCCCGTCTTTTTTTCTAAATGTGACACTTTGTTGTGGATGCAATTGTTGCTTTTGGAGTAATAGACACTAGGGAGGAAGATTGCTCCTATTTTAACTATGCTATCATTTTCATGTCACTCTAAGGTCAGGAATAATTCAGGAATAACGCTTTTACAATGCCCTTGATATTAAGTTCTTTCTTCCTTCACAAAGCACATTATTTTCATATGAAACTAATAAATACTGACCAAATGGATAATAGATATGTGGGTGCATATCTTTTTTTTCATTTTTCTTTATTAAGAAATTTTCTACTTACTCTACATACTGCCCACAGATCCCAACACCTCCCTCCTCCCATCCTCCAGCCCTCCCTCCCAAGCCACCCCACATCCCCACATCCCCCAAATCAAGGTCCTCCCATGGGGAGTCAGCAGAGCCTGGCACACTGAGCCTAGGCAGGTCCGAGCCCCTCCCCACTGCACCAAGGCTGCGCAAGGCATCACACCACCAGCACTGGGCTCCTAAAAGCCTGCCCATGAACCAGGGACGGATCCTGATCTCCCTGCCTGGGTGCCCCCCCAAACAGTTCTAGCCAAACAACCATCTTCCATATCCAGAGGGCCTAGTCCAGTCTCATGGGGGCTCCACAGCCACTAGTCTGCAGTTCATGGGCTTCCACTAGTGTGGCCGGTCATCTCTGCACGTCTTCCCATCATGATCTCCACGTCCCCCGCCTGCAGAATCCCTCCTCTCTCTCATTGATTGGATTCCTGGAGCTCAGCCTGGTGCCTGGCCGTGGATCTCTGCATCTGCCTCCATCAGTCACTGGACAAAGGCTCTATGATGACAGTTAGGGTATTCACTAGACCGGTCACCAGAGTAGACCAGTCCAGGCAGTGGGTACATATCTTACTATTATAAAGTTCCCACTTTTAAGGCAAGAAGATGAATAGAGATCATTTAGAATAACCTATTTCTTTAATAGATAAATAAACCCAAAGTCAGATGTGTGTTATGTTCAGGTTTTACTGATTAGTTTTCTGGTAGAGCTAAATTTAGTCTTTCTATTTCTATGTAGCATAACTGCCATAATGTGAAAGAATTAGTAATGTATTGTGCCTTCATAATATGCTGGCATTTTCAGTGTTTATTATTTCTTCTAGTTACATTATTCATAATTACCTAATCACAATTTAAAGTTTTCTTACATTTTCTGGTACTGCAATTTAAATTACCCAAAAAGATAATATTGATAATATTAATATTAGTTTCCTTTTATTGCTGTGAAAACCTCGACAGAACAAACTTAAAGAACAACAGACTTATTTTGGCTCACAGTCTCAAATGATTCAGTCTATATGATTTCTTGACCTCCAGGAAATTTGGTAAAACAGCATAATAGCACAACCATGTGGTGGAGTAGGGCTGTTCACGTCATGGCCAACAAGGAAGCTGAGAGGGGATAAGAAGTTGAGAATAAGATAGGAAGTGCCCATGGATAAGATACTCCTAAGGACCCACCTCTGGGTGACTTAATTCTTTCAGCTCTACCCAATCTTCTAGGCTTTTAAAGTGTCCCCAAGTTGCATGATCATCTGGGACCAAATAATCAGTTCATAAGCCCAAGGGGGTCAGTGGATATTCAAACCACGATATTGTATTCTGATAAGGGACTGTTTCAGCTAGCTTGATCGGAAGTGAAATAGTGAGATCTTTATCCTGTTTTTAAGACGCTGGGGGAATGATGGCATTTCATTTGCTTCCACAGCTGGATTCTGACGGCATCATCACCATAGAAGAGCAGATTGTTCTTGTTATGAAAGCTAAAGTGCAATGTGAGCTCAACATCACAACTCAACTCCAAGAAGGAGGTAATAATGCCAAGAAACATGTCTTTTCTTTGTGTTCTTCACTCTTCACAAAATTTGAAATAGTCCCCCGCCCCCACTAGTGCTAGGGAGATCCTCGTCAGTCATTCTGTGTTAACCATGTGGAAGGTGTGAAAAGGGAATGATGTTCTTCCACCTTTTTACCAATACGTACTTCCCTTTCCTATGATGGAAGTGACTTGTCTGGTTCATGAGTTTGGGAGTACCAACTGGGCATGTGCGTATCTGGCCTCTCTTTGGATTTGCCTGCTTGTGGGGAGCCTGCGCGTTGGCTTGCCCTTGGCTGCGCAGTAAGCTCGGAGGGGGTTGACTCTGCCCCTGTGGATATTGTCTACAGTCTCAGGTTGTGATCTCACTTTAGACCAGTCCAAAAGCCATGTCCAACAGAAAACTTCTAAAATAAAATGATAATTTCCAGGAAGTGACCATTTCCTGAGTTTTTGAGTCATCTCTCAGTGATTTCTAAATTCAGGTCAGAAGTAGGGCTTGATTTACTTGAGCTCCCTGTGTCTCAGCTAGCTGGATGGAACAGTGTCCTGAAAGCCATACTTCAGACAGTTTGCAGATGAGAATCTGCTTATGCTGGTTTGTAATGTTCAAAAATTGTGACTGATTTTTCCATTTGTTATGATCAGAGACTGTTGTTTGCATGATGGTGACTTATCAAAGTGTGCTGAGACTTAATGGCTTTTTCTGTAGCCAGTCTTGATGAACGATTTATGTGCTTTTCAAAGGAATGTACATGCTCCAGTGTTTTATAGAATTCACCAGGTTAAGCTCACCAGTTATGCTGTTCATATATTCTGTACTCAGAATGATCACTTGATCTATTATTTCTTTTTCTTTTCTTTTCTTTCTTCTTCTTCTTTTTTTTTGTTTGTTTGATTTGAGACAGGCTTTGGAGCCTATCCTGGAACTCACTCTGTAGCCAAGCCTGGCCTCGAACTCACAGAGATCTGCCTGCCTCTGCCTTCCGAGTGCTGGGATTAAAGACGTGCACCGTTTTGACCTATTATTTCTTAAGATACAAGTTTTTATAATAGCATGCTGGTGAATTTTTCATTGAATAGTTCATTGGATGTTTTTCACTTCCTAGACTTTGAAACTATGTTATTAAATATATGCAAGTTCAGAAATTTATTTTCCAGTGATTAAGCATCTTATCAATATAAAGAAGGCTTCTATAACTCTAGAGATACTTTTGATTGAAATATTAAAATTATATATATATACTAAATGATCACATTAAAAAGTTAATTAACCAACACCAATCTATTTCTTGCTTTGTTAGTTAAGTGTAACTTTTCCAATCCTTTAAAAATGTTTTAAATGTGATATAATATACACAATTTTAAACTTACTATTTTGTCTACATCTACATTTACTATTCAAGTATTAAGCATATCCACATTATTATTTACCCAATCTCCAGAAATTTTTCATCTTGAAAATTTATAATAATTAATATATTTTAAACAAGCACTTGTATTTTCCTGTTATTTTATTAAACTTTCAATCCACTTAAATCTTAGGAATATCTTTTTATGTTTTGTTTTATTTTGAGACAGGATACATAGCCAGGAACTCACTCTGTAGACCAGGCAGGCCTCAAATTTACAGAGATCTGCCTTTCTCTGTCTTCCAAGTGCTGGGATTAGAGGCGTGTACCACCATATCCAATTAGGAACATTTCATGTAAACACTTCACACATGAATTTTTGCTTAGTTATTCTGATGATCTTTGTGTATTAAATAAATAGTTTAGTTTGGTTATCTTAATTGTGAGTGCAAATGTGCAACATTTGAATTTAACTCTACCATCTTATTCAGACTCTGTCTGGGTCCCTTCCATTTCCTCCTCTCTAATCTTTTTAACTAATCGAAGCATTTTTGCTTAATTTTTTTAAATTAGATACATTTATTTCATGTGTATGAGTATTTTACCTGCATGGATGTGTATGTCATCACATATGTGCCTGGTGCCTGGGGAGTTCGGAATTGGGCATCAGGTGACCTGGAACAGAAGTTAGAGATGACAGTGAGCCACCACATGGGTGCTGGGAACTGACCACTGAGCCATCTCCCTAGCTCCCTTTCTGCGTATTTTCTTCTACTCTGTTCCAACCTCAACAGCTAATTGGCAGGATACTAAATTCCTTTAGTAGTTAAATTCCATTAGTAGTTACCATAGAATTAGAAAGTATATATTTAATTTAGAAAGTTAAGCCAGGTGGTGCTGGCACACACCTTTAATCCCAGGACTCAGGAGGCAGAGGCAGGAGGGTGTCTGTGAGTTTGAGGCTAGTCTGGTCTACAGAGTGGGTTCTGAGACAGTCAGGACTACACAGAGAAACCCTGGCTTGAAAAACTTAAAAAAAAATTAGTTTAAAGTTTATCATTATTTTTTCTTTTCATGAAACAAAAGCAGACTTGGGTACTTTAATTTTTTCCAGATTGTAAGTTATTGTCATGTAGAATTTTAGTTTGACCTTAATTTTGTGTTAATCCCCCCCCACTTCCTCAAATATGTCTTCCATTCCTTTTTATATTTATTTATATTCGAATGTGCTCATTGTGCTATGAGTTTTTGTTGGCTTGGAGGTGACTTTTTAAATTGCAATCTTAATACACTTTTGGACCTAGGATCCTTGGTTGAGATGTATCTGTTAGTGTCTCAACATATCATTTCATATTTTATCCTAGAGGCTGTTGCTACCGTTGCTGAATCAGTTTTCAGTCTTTGTTGGTGATCTGTCTGCTTCTTTTTAAGAGCTCTCCTCTGACTTCTATGTTTTCAGTTTCCCTCTGTATCCAGGCAGGAAGCCATTGGATTTTCTGCACCTGGGGATCTGCATTTACGAAGGATTCTTAAGGGTTTTGCAGTGTCTCCCCAGAAGGTTTAGTCCTGATCTGGTAGCACTATTTTGATAGGTTTTGGAAACTTGAAGTGAGCTTAGTGGGAGGGAGCAGGTCATTAGGGGTGTTTCTGAGTCCCCTCTCTCTCTTTCCACACTCCTCCTTCTCTCTACCCCTCCCCCTTTCCTTTTCCTACATCTTTCCTCTCTCCACCCCCTCTATGAGGGAAATATTCTCTACTTGTTCACTCAATGATGATGTTGTGCTTCATCATGAACCTAGAATCAACAGAGCAGAGGATTTCAGACTAGAACCCCTGAAGCTATGGGCCCAAATGAATCTGTCTTTACCCATCCTGGCACTCTCGGGCATTTTGTCAAAGCAATGAAAAAACTACCATAGGTGTAGTTGGTGAGGGGAAGTTACCGGTCTTTGAAAAATTTCCCTCCTCCATTCTGTCTAGTATCACTTGGAACTTCTTGAAGACAAACACGAGAGCTTCTCATACGACCTCTCTGTGTTTATGTCTTATTTATAGTCTTTTTCTTAGTTTCCCTGTGCTGTCTTGGTAATTTCTTTAATGTATTTTCTAGTTCCCCAATTCACTGTCTAACATTGTGTGATAGTTGTTTCATGCATTTATTAATTACTTTGAGCTTTTAAAAAGTTCTGAATCCTTCATAAACCTACTTTTAAGTCTTTTGCACTTTCGATATTCTTTGAATTTCTTCTTGTTTTCTTAGATGTGCATTTCATATTCTGTGTTTGTTATTTGTATACCTACAGACTTTGCTGGTGAACCAGGGCTACTACAGTGGTGCCTTATTTTCTTTTGTGCCATATGAGATATGATGAAGGATTCAAGGTCTTGATTTTTTTTGTCTCTACAAGACTCCTATAAGAACTATTGACTTGACTTTAGCTTAAACTTAATTTAGACAATGTATTGAGTATGGGCTTGAAGCTACAAAATTTTGGATAAGAATTTTTCCACTCACTATTTCTTATTTCAGCTCTAAATCTAGGTGAGTTTGAACCTATCTCTTCTGGGAATGATGGTTTTGTTTTACATTCACTC
>CABHPH010148305.1:5665-29149 GCA_902168325.1 Peromyscus nudipes
TGTGTGTGTGTGTGTGTGTGTGTGTGTGTGTGTGTGTGTGTGTGTGTTGGTTTAAATAAAAATGGCCCCCATAGATTCATAGAGTTGAATGCTTGGTCACCAGGGAGGGGCACTATTAGGAGGTGTGGCCTTGTTGGAGGAAGTGTGTCACTGGGGGTGGGCTTTGAGGTTTCAGATGCTCAAGCCAGGCCCAGTGTCTCTCTCTGCTCCTGCCTGCTGATCCAGATGCAGAAGTCTCAGCACCATGTCTAACTGCATGCCACCATGCTTCCCACCATGATGACAACGGACTGAATCTCTGAACTGAAAGCTGGCCCCAATTAAATGTTTTCCTTTAGGTGCCTTGTTGGCACAGTAGGTAATACTGCAGTCTCATAAATGTTTTCCTTTATAGGAGTTGTTGTGGTCATGGTGCCTTCACAGGAATAAAAACTCTGAGACAGTGTGTGTGTGTATGTGTGTATGTGTGCGTGTATGTGTGTGTGTGTGTGTGTGTGTGTGGGTATGTGTGTGTGAGTGTATATGTATGTGTATGTGAGTGTATACGTGTGTGTATGTGTGTGTGTGAGTGTATATGTATGTGTGTGTGAGAGAGAGAGAATGTGTGTGTGTGTGTGTGTGTGTGTGTGTGTGTGTGTGTTTGCCAGTGAAGTATGTTCTTGTATTCAATAGGTATTTGGGCCTTGGGGTTTTGGGTGGTGGTGGTCTTGTTCTGGAGGTACTGGAGATTGAACTGAGACTCTCAGGAGTACTAGGCCAGTGCTCTAATGTTGAGCTACAGCCCCAGCCCTGGACCTTATCTTGTAATCCAATCAGCTAGTGGACATCTTTTAGTTTACACACAAAGTTATTACACAGAGATACTCACTGATTCTTGTCATTTTGTTGGTTGCTTTCCTGGTTAGTTCAGTTATTGCTTCTTGTTGTCTTCCTCCACTATTGTACCAGAGGTTTGCTGGTTGACTGTGTCAGATGTGAGTGACTCTCACGCATTTTGTCATCTGTTGTCTCCCCCTCCCCACCCCCACCCTGCTGCCCTCTGTATTCTTTCTTGTGCACTCAGGATTAAGACTGTCTTCTTCCTTTATGTATAGTATTCCTTTTGCTAACATGGCTTGTGAATTACAAATTACTTAAGTTCATGCTGGTCTTGAATTGTCTATTTCTCTGTTTAGTCTTAAAAATAACTTATGGATACAACAATCTTGATTGGCCACTGTTTACTTCAGGGCCTGAAGTGTATTGCTCCATATTCTCCTGGGTGTTAGGATTTCTACTGAGAAGTCTGATGGGTTTACCTTTGTGAGTTGGCAGTTTTCTCTTGTAGCTTTCAAAATTATTTCTTTGTTTTGTTGTGGTGGTATTGTGTTCCCCAAAATATTGTGTATGCTAATAAACTTATCTGGGGTCAGAGAACAGGACAGCCACAATATTAAACATAGAGGTTAGGCAGTGGTAGCATACGCCTTTAATCCTAGCATTCCAGAGACAGAAATCCCTCTGGATCTCTGTGAGTTCAAGGCCACATTGGAAACAGCCAGGCATGGTGACCCACGCCTTTAATCCCAGAAAGCACGCCTTCAATCCCAGGGAGGGGTGGTAGAAAGCAGAAAGGTCTATAAGGCGTGAGGACCAGAAACTAGAGGCATTTGGCCTGGAGAAACATTTGGCCTGGTTAAGCATTCAGGCTTTTGAGCAGCAGTTCAGCTGAGACCCATTCTGGATGAGGGCTCGGGGCATCCAGTCTGAGGAAGCAAGACCAGCTGAGAAGTTGGCCAGGTGAGGTAGCTGTGGCTGATTCTGTCTCTCTGACCTTCCAGTGTTCGCCCCAGTAACTGGCCTCAGGTTTGATTTTATTAAGAAGAACTTTTAAGACTCATGCTACATTTTGTAGTCTTGACATTTTAGCTACAATATGCCATGGAGAAGCTCTTCCCTGGAAATGTGTGTTTGGGTCTTCAAATGCCCTTTGTATATGATTATCCTTTTCTCTTCCTACATGTGGAAACTTTTCTATAATAATTTCAAGATTTTCTATGGCTTTAGCTTTTAAAAAAATTCATATCTACTCTTTGACAATTTCATACATGTGTGTAACATATTTTGATCACATCCACCCCCCACCACTTCCCTCTCTTAGCTCCCTCCTGCTTCCTCTAGACTGTCTCCTTTCCAATATGTCTTCCTCCTACTTTCTTGTCTGTGTACTAGGTCATGGGCAACTTCTAAGTGGCTACACTCATGAAGGAAAATTATTCCCTCTCCTCTAGCACCAATTAACTGCAGATTTCTCCTCTCCTGTGCCCTTCTACTGAGTATGCTAAAATGTTGATAAGCTTGATCGTGCACAGGTCTTGTGCAGATAACCACAGTTTTCGTGAGTTCCTAAGAACAGCAGCGTGTTATCCAGAAGACAGCATCTCTCATAGCGTTCCTCCCCATTCTCCAGCTCTTGCACCCCTCTTCAACGTCTACTGAGCCTTGGTGTGTGTGTGTGTGGTGATATATATCAGGTACTCTGTTTAGGGATGAGCACTCAATGTCACTTATTTTCACAACTTCAACCATTTAGAGTCTCTGTAGTAGCCTCTGGCCACTACAATAATAAACATCTCTGACCAAGGTTGAAGCAGCACTAGTGGATAGACGCATACATATTTAGAATGCACTTTTACAATATGTATATTTAGCAAAACAACAGTAGTTAGTTTCCTCTATGGTCTAAGACCTCCCTGGCCATGGCTTCTAACCAGATTTATAGCACCAGACCTGAATTCTCTTCTATGGAGTGGGCCTCAAATCCAACCAAAAAGTGGTTGGTTACTCCTATAACATCTGTAGCACTATTGCGTCATGGGCACATCTTGCCCAGCAGGTCAGGGTCATATGCATTTAGTAGTTCTTTTTATGATAGATTCTTAGATTTGGTCTCTTAATCATGTCCCAGAGCTCCTAAAGCTGTGGTCATTTATGTTGTTGTTGTTGTTCATTTAGTGCAGTATTTCCTCAGCCTTATCTTTCATCCCTGTGTAGGAGATTATTTAGTGCAAATGACAAAGTTGTAGAGCTTAGATGAAGAAACTGGAGGTTTAGGAAGATGGATGTCCTGCTTAAAATTACAAACCTTAGACACAGTCACCCATGAGCTGGGTGACCACAGGCATGTCTCTGTTTGTCTCTGAGATTTAGGATCCCGGACAATAAGAAGATACGAATTGGGTTGTTGCAGGCACCAGAGATATAAAGGGGAGATTGAACGGTGTGAAGAATGTACATTTCTCGCAGATACCTAGTATCTATTATTATATTACTAATAATTAAGCTATTATTATACTACTAATAATTACTTTATTAAAAGCCCTTGTCAGAGATAGGCGGTGGGAGGCTGAGAAGGTAAAATTAGTTACAATCTTCCATAAACTCTGGAAGTAGATTTATGACAGGAAATCAAATGCAGCAGTTCCAGCACGGGCTTCCTATTGTGCCTCACCCCGCATGCACTACATGATTTTTTTCCCTCTCAACAATCCCTGCTATTGTTTGAATGAGGTCCCTAGAGCTCCCGTTGTGTTAGAAACTTAATCCCCAGTGCATCAATGTTTGGACAGGGGGGCCTAGTAAGGGGCGGTTAGGCCCTCATGCATGGATCGATGTCCTTGTCTTGGGGATGGATTCCTTGTGTTCTGCTCTCTGTTTTCCCCCATTCCACACCATCATCGCCTTCTGCCATGCACCACACAGCACCAAAGGCATACCATCAGACCACGTTCTAGAACTGTCACCAAATCAGTCCCCGTTCTTTATAAACTCCCCCGCCTGTGAGAGATGCTTTATCTCTGTTGTCAACTTGATTGTATCTGGAATAAACACCAACTAAGAAACATGACCCTGTAAGCTTCTGTGAGGGTGTTTCCAAGCAGGGTTAGCTGAGAGGGGGAGATCTGCCCCCAGAAGGGGCAGCATCTCCCCGCTGCAGCGGCCCAGATAGAAGATTGGAGGGAAAAATTGTTGCTTTCTTATCAACCTTTGCTCCTGGCTGATGAAGTCATCCACCTTGTTGCTTGCACTTCCCATCCTTCACTGGCACTCCAGCCTAGCTTCTTTACAACACAGGCTTGAAGACCAGCAGCTCTCCAGGAATCCTCTAGGCCTTCGGGGCCAGATGGGGATGGCTGAGGCATCCAGCCCCAGGCACTGAGTAACTTCCATGTTGTCGGCCTCTCCAGCATACAGAAAGCATGGCTGGATTACCAGCTCATGTCATGTCAGTCAATCTAATAGAGATATGTTCGTCCTACGGGTTCTGTTTCTCCAGAGAAACTCTGACTAACACAGTGATGCTCTGTGAGAGGAGCAGAGAAGTCTTCAGGACAATTTTTTTTTCCTGTGGATGAGGAAACTGAGACACAGTGACCAAGTTTCTTGACTCTGCTTGAAAAAGCAGGGGTGGAACCTGAATCGAACTCTGCAAACCACTGCGCTCTGTGGCAGAGCATAGGCATGCCGAGAGCTCAGGGCAGGAGGTGAGGAGGCGCAGCACTGTGATCAGTAGCGGGGGCTTTGATGTGTCAGGGGTAGGTAGAAGGCATGCCCTTGCCAGACTCCTTTCTCCTCCTTGCCTCTTTAAGGCTCACCTCTGAAGTCTGGCTCCTTGCTGAAAGGCCCGTAAATCAGAGACTCGCTGAATGGCACACAACCTCAATTCAGAACTGAAAAAAAAAAAAGTGACACTTCCGGGGGTGGGGGGTGCTGCAGAAGTAGTTTGTGAGCAGAGACATGAGGCTGACTTGACAGCCTGCCTGGGGAGACACAGGTGAACTTCTGCAGAGGCACTGCATCCTGCCAGCTTATAAGTGCTCTCATCATCGACTGCTACCCTGGCCTATGAGCTACTCCTGACAGTTGCTCCATAACCAGCCACCTGACCACATCCGTTCCACTGTGCACTCACGGCTTCCCCCACACAGCAGACACCATTCAGACTCACAAGGCCCTAAGAGCTGCCCTGCCCTACTATCCCCAAGCACATGAGTTTCAGAGCTTTCTTGGGCTATCCCAAACATGTTTCTGCCTAGAGGCTTTGCCCTGGCTGATCCCTCTGCCTGCTTTGGACTTCCCTCGGGGATCTGATTCCATTCTATTGGGCAGATGGCAGCTCAGGTGGTTCCTCCTCAGAAGCACTTCCCCAGCCTCACAATCTTCGTTATACTCTGAAGCCAATCACCATGACGATAACCTCTATATATGCACCAGAAAGTGTTAACGCCATCACCTGTGATGACTTCCTTATTATTATTGTTCTTTATGTCTCCTCTGCCCAAAGGTTAAGTTTCTAAGGTAGAAGAATACCCAGTACTCTTAGCACTTGGCTGGGACAGTGAGCCACAGGGATGTTTGTTGTGGAATTAAGACACCTGGTAGCGGTGAGTACCCCTTGCTGATGGATGCTCAGGTATCTTGGAGCAGACAGTGCATTTGGAGGAGCCCTCATTAGACTGTTCCTTACGGCTACCACTAGTTAGAACTATTTAGGTGTGTGATAGAAAAGGGGACCAATGCAGTATTTCCCCTTCTGTAACTGGCTTCTCTAGCACAGAACCCTCAAGGTGCATCCATGTTGTAGCATACAGCAGGATAAAATATGAAGAGAGATTGTCTGTGGATAAGCCCTTGACCTGGTGTGGCTACAGTTAAGTGCTATTTTTAAGCTAGCATCTTTAGGTTCATTTTCTGGGCATCCCTGTCCATCAATCCTGTTATACTTTAAGTTGCCTGCTCCCCAAGCCAGGAAAAATTATAGGCCTACCTCACCACTGTACAAATCAATAGGATGTTATTAAGAGCTCACAGCCTGGAAAGTTCTGGACAGAGACCGTTAACAACATGCCATTAGCATCTTTGAAGAATTCATAATGCAAAGAGAAGCAAGCAATAACCATTGTCTTACCCTGTCTTTTTTAATGTAACGAGAATTGTGCACACCTACATAATGAAATAAGTAGAAACCAAAATTTTAAATGCAAGATAATTTATAATTTCTGCAAGAAAACAAAGTCCTTATATCTCCAGTGAAGCATGTACATCCTTATACTGAAAATTATAAACTGCCAATGGAAAATAATCACAGAGAACCTAAATACTTGGGGAGAAACATTGTGTATGGATTAGAATATTCTAAGTAATAAATACTTCAAGTTTCTCAAGTTGACCCATAGATTTAGTGTTTCCACCAAAATCGGAACAAGTTTGTTTTAATATACACAAGCTTATTGTTAAGTCCTTAGGAAGGGTTTAGAACAGCCTGGATGATATAGATTGGGAGGAATCGTTATACTTACACATAGCTACAGTAGTTTGGACATGGTGGTATTGGTAGGAGAGAGAGAGAGAGAGAGAGAGAAATTGAAGGGAATAGAAAAGCCGGAAATGGAACCGCAGAAATATGTTCAGTTAATTGTCAACCAAAGAAAGAAAGAGCCAACACAATCTTGACCAGGGGAAATGGCCTCCTCAATAAATGTTGCTGGAGCAATTTGACATTGGTAAATCAAAAAACAAACAAATAAACCTTGACCCAAACCCAAAATGTAGAAAAATTAACTAGGAATGAATCATAGACTTAAATACAAAGCAAGAAAGCTTTTAGGGAAAAAAGCCAGAAAATCATCAAGCTTCAGGACAAGGTTATCATTTTTAGACTAGGCATCAAAACATGATACAGAAAAGAAAACATCAATACGTGGAACTTCATCAGAATTTAAATTTTCAGTTCTGTGAAAGCTCATAATAAGAGAAAAATCTACAGCTTGGGGGAAATTAGTTGCAAATCTCATGTTCAATGAAGTTTATTCAGAATGCAGAGCAAGCCTCAAAGTTCAACAATTCAGTAGAAACAGATCCAGAGACACACACACTGAAGCAGATAGACAGAGGGTAAATAAGCATAAAAAGATAGTCAACATAATTGACCATTTTAAAGACACAAATTAATACCACATTGGGAGCCAGGTATTGTGGAACATGCCTTGAATCCCAGTACTTGGGAGTCTGAGACAGGTAGCTCTCTCCATGAGTTTGAGGCCAGCCTGGTCTACATAGCTAGTTCCAGGCTAACCAAGGCTTCATAGTGAGACCTTGTCTCAAAACAAGACAATACGAAAAGTACAGTGGGGTAGAATATCTCAGCTATCTACCAGATAGGCTAAAATAAAAATAAAATAGTGAAAACATTAAATGATGCTGGGAACACAGAGAAGTTGAGTCACTTATATGTTGTGGGTAGGAATGAAAAGTGGACAGAATTCTGAACAACAGTTTTCCAGTTTCTTCTACAACTCAAAATGAATATAGCAAGTATAACTTTAGGCATTAATCCCAGAAAATGGTCCGAGAAGACATGTACAATGTTCATAGTAGCTTTATTATTACTTCTCTTCCTTATCAAACTCATCCCACGTGTCCTCTAACAGTGACTTAGCAACTGTGATATATCCATGTCATGGGATACTCCTCAGCTATGAGGAGGAAGAAATAGTGGATACATACAATAAGTTGTAAGGATTTCAGTTAACAGCCAATCTCAAGAGGTTACATATCATATGACTCCACTTACAGAAGATTTTTGAAATGATAAAATCACAGAGGTAGAGAACTATAGAACGCTATCCATAGTGTTTGTCAGTAGGTGTTTAGGAAGGATAGCATAAGGGATCCTTGGGAAGATATATGCTGACTAGTAGAAGTCACACATCCACAATATATAGAATTAACTATGCACATATAAGAGAAGTGATATTTGAATGAAGTCAGTGTATTTATTGCATGAATGTGAACTTCCAGATCATGCTACTTTACTACAGCAGCATAAGATTTTACCATGAAGGACAACCAGGACAGGCTACATGGGATCTCTCTGTATGCTTATTTTGGCTATATATATATATATATATATATGTAGGTATGTATGTATTTTTTATGTATAGGGGTGTTTTGCATGCATGTAGGACTGTGCCTTGTGTTTATGCAGTGCCTGAGGAATGCCAGAAGAGGGCATCAGATCCCTTGGAACTGGAGTTACACATGGTTGTGAGTTGCCATGTGGATGCTGGGAACTGAACCCAGGAAGTGCAACAAGTGCGCTCTTAACAGCTGAACCATCTTTCCAGCCCTTCTTTAAGGATTATTTTTAAAATACACATACCTCTGAACAAGAGTATTCCCATATAAGTGTACAGATTGTTTTCCTACTTGAAAGGGATAATCAGTCTTGTTTGCTCCATATAAAGAGTATATGAGGGTAAAAATGGTTAATACAGGCAAGAAAATAGCCTACCTGTGGTCCCAAGACTAGCTGTCTTCAAAGTCAGCTGGGGATACACTGAAGATGAGGACTTAATACACCCATTTAATCTGTGAGGAAACTGAGTTTCAGAAATACAGTTTATGCAACTTGATAGACTTAGACCATGATCTAGAACTGTATGGTTGTAAATTATAAAAACTGAACACAAACTGAATTAAAGGAAAAGTGTCATTGGTTGAAGTCACAGAAAGTCTTTGAGTCTGAAGCAAAGCTCAACCCAATTGCTAAATCCTTGTTATGAGGATTCCTTTCGCTTAATTTTTGCTTTTCCTTTCTCTGTATTGGATTTATTCCAGAGCTGGCTATTCCCAAATGACTACAAAAGTAGATTTCATTCACCAGCAAAGCCTTCCCATGAGAAGTATCTCTCCTCCTGTCTTCAGAAACATCCCAGACAGACTCTTCCATCTTGAATCCCATACCTAGAAACATGGACAGATCTAACTGGCCTAGTCTAGGTCCCATACAAAGTCAGCTTTGCAATATTATGACACATAATAACTACATCGGCCTTTTGTATTTGCGTTCACAATTTTTAAGGTTTCAGTCCATGGTGGGTTGGCCCAGTTGTTTTTAGGCCTGTGATGAGAGGCATCCATGAAATAAAAGTAACAAAGAGAAGGGAACTAGTAGCCCAGAGTCTCTTTGTGGGAACATCTCCAATCTCCAACGGCCTACGACTTCCCATTAGGTCCTACCTTCTCCCAATAGCACCTCAGGCTGAGCATCAATTCTTCAATATGTAGACTTTTGGGAGACACCAAACACAGCACATGCCTACCCCTGACCTGATCATCTAGACTGAGAGTTGGGGGGTTGGCTGTACAGAGAAAGGTTCCCTTGGCTTATTAGACACCCCTCCTTCACATGCCTCTTTTCACATTTTCAGACACTGACCTGCTGCTCAGGGTAGCACATCTTATGGAGTTAACAGCTTTAGAGGTCATTGAGGACAAACCCCCCTCATTTCTGTAGTAGCACCAGAAAGGTAAACATCCACTTGGCTACTCTTGGGATTTAGGTTATCCTGTGAAAAGGTGGAGGTGTCTGGGCTCTGTTGAAGACCATTAAGAGAAAGTTACTTCCTGTTGTTCATACGATCTAAGTTCTTCCTCAGGCTCTGGGTACACACCTAGCATTCTAAACTACCCAAAACATTGCATACTATTGCCTCCTCCTTTTAAGGATCTAGACGAACTTGTCAATCACTTGGCCAGGAGTCCACACCTTCCCCAACTCCCAGAAATCTAACTCACCTGAAGACATGCTATGGGAAGGGGAGGATTAATTATCACCTTAGTGAGTCAATGCACTTGTTCTAAGAAGTCCCTCCCCAGGACAGACACTGACAGAGCTTCCATTGTGTAGCTCCAAAGAAGAGCTCAACCATGTCTCAAAGCATAACTTTTCCTTTGCTCTTTTTCTTCCCGATGCTGGCCGAAGTCTGAGCATGCTCTCCCTTACATGCTGGACCTCTCACTCATTTGCTGAAGCTCTCCCCTCAGACCTTCAACCATGCTCGCCAGGCCTCCATCACTGAGCCCACCCACTCTTTTGGGACTCTAACTCAAGAGGCAAACACTGTCTTTCTCTTCCTCTCCTTCCTCCTGCCAACTGCTGGGATTTTTCAGTTTGTCTGCAGGGTTGTTTTCCCTCAAAAAACGCTAATAAACCTTCCCTCAAAAAACGCTAATAAAGCTTCCTTCTGACTCTGTTTCTAAATTCTTTTACTAACAAGACTAAAAACCCAAAAGAGGGAACCTCAGGTTCCCTGGGCATGCATGGGGCTAGAATTCTAGGCTGCTCAAAGAACCCTGCAGCATCCCGAGCACGTGAGCCTTCCCACATTAAAGAGCAAGGAAAAGACAAACTAGTTAGTAACTGCAAACAGCTTTGCAGCTTGCCTGTAGGGTCAGATGCAAACACCAGGCACTAGCCCATCCCTCGCTCTCCCCACCCATCCCTTACTCTCCCCACCCCTGTCCCTGGCTGTTTTGGTCTCCCCAAGCCACTCAGATTCACCCAGCAAACCCCTAACCACTGTTGTAGTATTGTTATCTGGGACTCTACTGCCAAGCATCGCATTAGGGCTGTCCTTGCTGGGTGTCCCCCTGGTACTGCCTTCCCTGCAGAGTCGTTGGTGAGAAGTGGCTGGGGACACCAGCCCAGTTCCCAGGAACACCACTCCTCAGTCATTCTCACTTTACTCGCCTTCTCCAGCTGACACAGTTAAAATTAATGAGGAATTTGTTCTCATCCAACTAACTAGCTAGGGCAGCAGGCCGATTTTCCCCTTCCCAAATGAGTCCTGTAGGTAAAATAATGAAAAAATAAAACATGTTTCTCTCTCCCACCCTGGCCCCACTTTTCACATTTTTTGGCAGTTCTGAGCAGAGCCAATATGTAAAAAACAGATACTTCAGTGCTCAGTAATTAGTCCAAACTATCCCAGGCAGAAGGAGTTTGCTGATGAGAAGAAATTCGAGGGGGTTTGGGGGGAAGAAGCACAGGGGCATTATGGGTATTGAGACTTTGAATAAATGACTTCCTGTGCTGGGTTTCTATGAGCGAGGGGCGGGGAGGCTGGGTAGACTGAGCTATTTTCTGAAGATGTAGGCCACTAACAAAAGAATTTCTGCTCAGTCTCGTGGTGTGATAGACTGAATGTGTCCCCCTAATTTAGGAATTCCAAATTATATGTGGGAACCTTGGCCTCCAATGTGAGGGCATCGGGAGCGGCCTTTGGAAGGCAATTAAGTTATAAGGGTGAACTTACCAGAACTCTACCACGTAGACCCTGAGCTCAGAATTCCAGCCTCCAGACCAGAGAGGAATAAATGTATTATTGTAAACCACCCAGTCGATGGTACTCTGCTATAGCACCCCACACATAGACTACAGATTTAGAATGACATGCTTTGAATGCTTCTTGGCATCTATGTGTATGGAGGGCTGAGAATACACTCTGGGTAGCCCACATGTTGGTCCCTAGATAGTGTCTGGGGATCCACAGAACCTACCTTACAGAGCTGAAATAATCCCCTCACAGGTTTTTCTCCCTTCTGGACATGTGACCTCTTGAAAGAAAGGACCATAGCTTCCTCATCCTTGGACTATGAACCTAATACTGCACCTACCTCATAGTAGGTGTTCAGTTTACATGTTGAACTGATGTAGTATGGCTATTTATGCTTCCTGTGATCAAGCAGACATGACTTATACATGAAGCCCAGTGATCCTTGGCATAGTTTGTCCTTTGTGAGATGTGGGAGATAGATGAGAAGATTCATCCCTCTTTTCCTAACAAGAAAGGCATTCTGGAACATCCTGCCCCAGGATGAGAGAGCCCTGGACATTTCTACATTGCTCGTGAGCCATGGTGCATTACATTACCAAGCAGGTCTTCCTGTCCCCTGCCCACATTTGGACTAAGATCTCTAATCTTAGCAGTCGGCTGTTCTGTTCATGACCATTCTCTCCCTCTGCAGGTTACGAGCCTACTTCTGAAGGTCTGTGCAACTTGTTGACTGTCACTCAGCAAGGTTTGTGACTGCCAAGTGTGTAGTCACCAGGGGCTGGGGGCAAAGGTGTTTCTAGTGATCTACTGCTGTAGTGAGGATCTGAAATGCCCCCACAAAGGCCATGTGTTAAGGCTTGGTCACTAGTGCCCTGTGTTTTTATCTGGCAGATAATGGAACCTTTAAGAGATGAGGCCTGGTGAGAGGAAGTTAGGTCACTGGGGTGCACCTTTGAAGTGACTATTGGGACCTTGGCCCCTTCCTATTCTCTCTTTCACTTCTCACCTGCCAGGAAGTGAGAAGCTTCCCGCCATAATGTACCATTTTGTCGCAAGCCCCAAAGCAATGGAGCCAACTGACCACAGACCAAAACCCCCCAAACCATGAGCCCCATAAACCTTTCCCCTACTGTAATTAATTAGCTCAGTTATCTGGTCACCATGATTGAAAACTGACTGCCTCTGCACCTCACTCTGATCTCAAGGTGTCGAGGCAGAGATCTCACCAAACAACCTACCAATAGATGCACATTAAGCTCCCAAACTGAGTGGTAGGTCTGGGCCAGGAGCCAGGAGCCAGGACCAAGAAGGACACATAAGGTGGCAGTTATGAGACCAAATAAAGCCAGCTTGGGAAAGATGCAAGCAACAAACCATTTCTAATTATTTTCTTAATTAAAATTCAATTGTGAATATGGGTATTTGCCTGCAGGTTCGTCTGTGCCTGGTGCCTGCAGAGGCCAGAAAAGGGCATTGGATCCTCTTGAACTGGAGTTTTAGATGGTTGTGAGCCACAATGTGGGTGTTGATACCTGGATCCTCGGAAGGGCAACCAGTGCTCTTAAACATAGAGCCATCTCTCCAGCCCCCATTTCTAACTCTTGAAAATTTACAAGCACTCCCATTTACCTGCCCAGAGCAGAATGAGAGCCAATCACAACCTTCTTATTACCCAAATGAAATCAGTGCTCAGCTGGTCAAAACTTCTATATAGGCATGCGAGCCTTTCTCTATATAGGCATCTCTGAGATGGATTCCCTAAGGAGGACACCCATTTGCATATGAGTTTCGGACAAGTAAGGAAGTCTTGAGTTTGGGGATAAATAAGAAAACATTTTAGTGTATCTCTTTTAGCATTTGGAATGTATTTATACTAAAAAACTACTGCTTGTTTTTCTGAAATTCTAATTTAACAAGTAACTTGGCAGCCTTGTTCCAAGTGGTAAGGGCTGCTGCCGAATCTGCACCGTGCTCTGTTCACAATTGGTGGCCTAACACAGGAGGATGTGGAGGCGCTAGACTGTCACCAGACTCGACCCAAAGAGGCAGCTGAGAATCCAGAGAGAAAGCCACATTGACCATGGAATGAGTCAGGGAAGTCCACAGATCAAAATGACCCAGTTGGATAAAAACAAAAGAACAGAAAATAATTACACTTGGATAAATCACCTTCATCTCCAAGCTAACATCCAGGCAGCGTTGGGCATGTTTTACAAGACTCTTTGGAGACAGTGTAAGGAGGGAGAGCAACACAATGGCATAGCTCAAGTGTGGGCTGAGTCTACCAGTCTCAGAGACGTCAGATCTTGTCTTGGGTGGATCTGCAGGCTTCTTTGACTTCCAGGCAGTCTTGGGTGGATCTGCAGGCTTCTTTGACTTCCAGGCAGAGTATAAGATTGGAGACTTCTGGCAGGGTGTGAAGGTGGGGAGTAGAGGAAAGAACAGATAAACCAAAGATAGCTACAGAAGGATAACCAGAGCACAAAGGGAATATTTATCCAGTAAAATGTGTAATGGGGAAATGTATTGTTGTTGGTTTTAAATTGTCCAGTTTAATGATCACCAAGAGAAAGAGGTACTCGTGAAATGATTGACATCCAGGAGGGGATGACTGGGAGACTAAGGATAAAAACGCTTTTGCCAGGCCAGGACCCAAGAATTCTACCTTCATTGGTTGTGCATTCCGTGGGACCCCCTATGAGAGGCAGAGTTTTGATCCTGCTTTACAAATAAGGAAACTGAGGCAAGGGGTGAGTAATAAGCACGCCCAAAGTTACATATCTCGCAAATAGCAGAGCTGGTATTCACATCCACATTAGTCTAAACTCTAAACCAAAAAGGTCGCAAATGATCTCAAAAGACATAGAACTGAATGGAAATAGAACATGACATATTATGTGTTGGATGCAGCTGGTATTTATCTAGCTGATAGTATATCTAAATGGCTCTAAGTCCATTGTCTACATGATGTAGGGTCATGTGAGCTTATCATATTCAGAGAGGTTGCATCTTCTGGGGAAGACCACACAGCTAGAAGATGCAAGAGACAGGATGAGAATACAGGTCTATTCCAAACCTAGTTCCCCACACATATGAGCAATGTCCTTGTCCTCATTACAATTACTATTGCTGGGATGAAACACCATGACCAAAGCATCTTGGGAAGGAAAGGGTTTATTTGGCTTAGACTTCCACATCACTCTTCATCATCAAATGAAGTCAGGACAGGAACTCAAACAGGGCAGGAACCTGGAGGCAGGAGCTGATGAAGAGGCCATGGAGGGGAGCTGCTTACTGGCTTGCTTCCTGTGGCTTGCTCAGCCTACTTTCTTATAGAATCCAGGACCACCAGACCAGGGATGGTCCTACCCATAGTGGACTGCCCTCCCCATCACTAATTAAGAAAATGCCCTACAAACTTGCCTGCAGGGATCTAATGGAGGCATTTTCTTCATTGCAGTTCTTTTCTCTCAGAGGACTTTAGCTTGAGCCACGTTGACATAAGCTAACCACCACAGTCCCTCCAAGGTACAATTGCACCTTGGTGGAATGTTTGTTGATGGTAGGAATTCTGGAAACACTTTGGCATGAGTAAAATGATACCTCATTCTTTGCTTCCTCTCTCTACTTGAAAGCAGGAGCTTAAGACTTGCTTTCTCTGCCTTCCCCAAGGAAAATCATAGAGGAAGGAAGGGCCGGCTGTCAGGAGGACACAGCATAGGACTTCCTGGCCATCAGGGAGATACAGCATAGGACTTCCTGGCCATCAGGAGGACACACCATAAGACTTCCTGACCATCAGGAGGACATACATAGGACTTCCTGACCACCAGGGAGACACAGTATAGGACTTCCTGGTCAACAGAAGGACATGATGTAGAACTTACCAGCATCTTTCAGGGAGAGACACATCCTTATCCAACCCTGCTGGTGAGAAGCTTTGATCTTGCAGAGGTCTGGAAGTAAAATCCACCTTCTCTGGGTTTGTGGGGGAAATTTCTGCTTTGCTTTTTAAATTGACCCTTTGGTTCAAAACCCAGTTCTAAGCAAGAATGATTAGCTTTGTGGTTCAAGAAGCCAGCTTTGAATACTTGTCTGCTCTGGCCAAGCTTCAAGCAGGAACCAAACCCAAACTGTCATCTGTTCTTTTCATGGAAACAGAACCTAGGGAAGTGAGTTTCTAATCCTCAAAAATATTTTCTTCTTCCCAGTGTCTGGGTGTTCTTTATTTACAGATCATTCCCCTACCCTCTCTCTGTAGCATGTAATTGGGTTTGGGGTTGGATAACTTACACAAAAGGATAACACTGTTTTTGTTGATAGACAACCATAGCATAGGTTGATTGAAAACACGCACATGCATGCATGCACACACACACACACACACACACACACACTCACACAGACAGACAGACAGACAGAGACAGAGAAAGACCACTCACTGTCACAAGCCTCTTGGAGCTAGCTCAGTACATGCTATTGTCTTTCCTTCTCATCCCCAAGTATAGATCGGAGTAGCTGATGCTTTCTCCAGTGCAGGAGGGAATGCTGGGTAATGAAAGCACTGAGGGAAAATGTGTTATGAAGATGAAGGTGGCCATCTACAAGCCAAGGAGAGACAAGAAACTGGCCTGCTAATATTCTGATGTTGGACTTCCAGCCTCCTAAGCCTGAGAACGTGATTATGTGCTGTTGGGGGCCAGTGAGGCTGAGTTATGTTGTCATGGCAACTGTTGTAAATGAATAATGCTGCCCCATGTCTTGGCTCAGAGACTACTGGCTCCAGGGCAGGTGGTCCAGGAACCTCTAACTGTGTGCTTCCTTGCTCCTTAAAGACAGCCTTTCCTACATCTTGCCTCTGCTGTGGCAGTAATCAGAGCAAGAGGCTAGCAGAGACCCCAAGACCCCAGAGGTCAACCTAGGAGCATCCCAGATGACCCAGCTGTTAGGGATGGGGAGGTGTTATAGTCAGAGAAGCTGCAGACCATCACAGAAAATCTGTGTGGCCCTGGCTGGCAATGTCTGCTCCAACAGAGTGGGATTACTGGGCTTAGTGGCTTCACCGGGGTTTCTGCTCAGTAAAGCTGGGAATTGGACTCCTTCCCTGAAGCAGGAAGACAAGCTAAAGTCCAAGTTCTCACCACTCTGGAGGGGCAGAAGCCCCCAGGGAAAGCAGCTCCCTCGACCAGGAAGAGAAGCTGGTATGTCTCAGAACCATGTGGGGATGTGTGAAGCTCTATTTCATCGCATTGAAACCTGTTAAATTCGACGCAGAGACCCAAGATCTACTTTTAGTCCTGATCTACCAGTCCCATTCTCTGGGGGTTGCACTGATGTAGAAGAAACTCAAAGTAATAGAGTTGACATTATCAAGGCTTTACTAGTAAATAGGCTTGCTTGGGAGACATTAAGTCACACAAGTGGAATTTAAGAAAGGGAGGACTGCCTCCAAAATACCCCAAGGAGAAGCAGTCTGCTAACCAGGCCTGTTAGAGACAAGGAAAATTAGGATGCTAAGAGGTAAATGTTCACCAGGATTGGGCAGCCATTAAGCCCATCCCCATATCAAAGACGTCTCTGACAGCTCAAGGGGACAGTGCAGGATCACAACCAATGTTAAGGCCTGGCCTGCCATAAAACCCCCAGTTCTCTTCTTGGAAAAGCATAATTCTGCCAGGTAGGCAAGATGACCCCAGGCAATAACTATTCGAAAAGAACAACACTGGTGTACTTAAGAAATAAGTCTGGCAATATCTTTGCTGTGTAAATCTCCCGTCTGCCCAAGTGGCTAGACTAGCAGTCTCTGGTGTCTGTTTAAATTGTTCAAAGTGTAACCTGGGGCTGGACCTATAAGAGATTTAAGGTTTTCACAAAGGTTTTTATGTGAAGTGCATAAGCCTAAGATGTATATAGGTTAGTAAAATCCATTTGAGGCTGGCTCCTCTTTGGACATCAACAATAGCTTGCCTGGTGCCTTTTCATTAAGTATTTTTCCACTAATCTCTAGGTGTGTGGAGTGAGTTCTCACTGCAGCAGCATGAGAAGCAGGCATCTTGTGAAGAGCCAGGAGATAGGGGTGAGGGAAAGAACTTTTGAGTCTCCCATGTGCTCAGAGTCCCAACGGTCTATAGCCCATATGGGAACAGGGTCCCTCACTGACACTGGGACTCTTGAGGTATGAGGTGAAGCCCCTGGGGGCCACATGATTTGTCCTCTGAGGTCCTGCATTCAACAAAACCTCCACCCATTCATTCTTTTGGAAATTCACTAATTCTCAAGCTCCCCCCATTCCTTGAGAAGTTGAGGAGTCCAGAAAAAACAAAAGCTAGGAAGACAAGATAAAGCTACTCGGTGGACATCTGGTTGGAGACTGAGAGGCAAGAGAAATCAGGAACAAAATGCAAACTCTTACCACAGCACCATCCACCACGCCCTTTAACACAGCGTTGGTTCCCAGTCCTCATCTAGGGCCCCAAAGCCTCAAAATTCAACTCAAACCTCAGCACTCTTGTAACTGCCTCAAGGTCACTGGATGGCATCACCCTGAATGCAAGCACTGTGCCTTCCCAATGGTCACAACTACCATTCATCCAGGTGCACACAGATGGTAGCTATGTTGCTTATCTTTAACTCTCTCAACCCTGAAGGTGTGATTAGGTGTCATTACCATAGTCTATCAGATGGAGAGACTGAGAAGTAGAAAGAAGCTTCTTAAGACTCCACAGTGGGTGGTTACTGGAAACCGGATTGGAACCTGGATCTGGGTGCTTCTGAAGCCATCCTGTTAGGGCCCTGTCCCTTACAAGCAGGCATCTCGAAAATGCAGGTTCCTATGGTTCCTCTAACACAGAGGCCTGCAGAGGTGAAATTTTGCTGAAGAAAGTGACAAATGGCTTAGAGAGAGGATTATGCACATGATTTCCAAGAACCCTGCCTGACTCCTATTCGGCTATGGAACTGAATACAGCTGAGTGGTAACTCATAAACAAGAGAGGCTTAGTTGCCTCAGAAGTCTGAGATCAGGAGGCCAGCCTCTGATATACACCTGGGGACCCTGGTGCTACATCAGAACAAGGTGGCAGGCAGCACAGAGCGAGACCAAGCTTGTGTGCTCGAGTCTCTCATGAAGTCACTAATGAATCATGGGGACCCCCATGATATGGTTTCATTTAATCCCAGTTACCTCTTTTTTTTTTTTTTAATTTTTTTGAGACAGGATTTCTCTGTGTAACTTTGCGGCTTTCCTGGAACTCACTCTGTACATCAGGCTGGCCTCGAACTCACAGAGATCCGTCTGTCTCTGCCTCCCGAGTGCTGGGATTACAGGCGTGTGCCACCACCGCCCGGTACCCAATTACCTCTTAAAGCCACTTCCTACAAATCCCATCAACACATGAACTGGGGTTCAGGTTTCAGCATGGTGTTGGAGGGGGACAAGCAGTAAAAACACAGCAAATCTAGGTGTGTTTAGAAGACCATGCCTCTCAGTGTCTTACTCACAAGGACCAATGTGCACAATGCTGCTTACAGTGTGCAGTCTGTAGTTCTGCTTGTGGCTAACTGACGTCTACCGATCAGGATGTGGGGTTTGTGCTTAAAAGCCCTTCCTGAGCAAGGCTCAGGACTGCACACGGGTCCTAAATACCCAGTGTAGTCACCAGCCAGCTAATAAAGACTTTCTATTGGCTTAAACCCACGTGGTCTTCTCTGGCGGATGCCACACAACACCGGAAAGAGGTGTGTGAGTGAAAGGATTTCTGTGTCTGCTCCTCCCCTGGCCCGAACCTTCTCAGGTTCAGGCTCCAGAAGCCAGGATAGGATGCTCTCTCTGCCTCACATGATTAGCAGAGGCTGTTTTGAAAACACATCTCCAGACGAGAGCTAGGTAGGAACAGAAAAGGTCTGTCTGTGAATGTGTGTGCACATACATGTCAGCACCTCGGCCTGGATTCCCCATCGGCCATCTCTATGGAATCTCGTTTCACAGGGGCAGTGTTCAGCCTGTACTTCTGATGAACTTCCGTAATTCTACCCCCGGATCTGAGGGTTTCCTAATCGTTCCCTTCAGACCAACCCTCCGCTTTGTTTTCTCTGCTGCAGCCTTCTCTGAAATCATTCTATCCATCGGGTATATTGCCCAGACAGAAAAAGTAGGTCAAGGATTAAAACAGAAGAAAGGGTTTTCCAGAAGCATTACTCAAAGCTATTTTGAACTTGAGATTGTGAAACGGGAGACTGTTTTGTGGGGATGGCTGCTTTCACTGATGACTTAGGAATAAACACTTGCCAATGCCTGAGCCTTCCATCTATTGAACGTGTGATTTCACGACTGCGTTTTGAAAGGATAATCCTGCCCTGTGCAAGAACAGCCTTGAAATCTAAATTCTATACCAGCTAGGCCACCTTGAGCACCCACAGATGAATAAAAACAAGGGGATCTTGAGAACTCTGTGAGTGCATAGGATGAGAGAAAGGGGTTTGATCAGCCAAGTGTCTGAGGCCTATGTGCCACCCAGGGTGAAGAGAAGCTACTGAGTGGATTTGTCCAGGGTGTCTCCGAAAGGCTGAGCAGCAGGAGCAAGCATTCCAGCTCACTCTCCTCTGGCCCAGCTCTGCACCATGCTGAGAGGGAATCTTGGCTGCTGAAATGAGTATGCATTTAGGGGGAGTGAAGTGTGAAGTAGAATCAAGGTGGCCGGGTTGGAGGTAGGCTGCCTGAATTCAAGACTCCCTGCAGAAAGAGGTCTTGAGCTAGAAGCCAACAGAAGGAGGAAGACTGTGAGAGATCTGACCTGCCCACAGGAGTCTGGGTATGAGGGTGAGCCATGAGCTGGAATCCCAGGTAGCCCAGGAGGGGTGGTGATCCACGTGACAGGCAGCCATGGGCCCCAGTCTTTATTCAGGAGAAACCACACTGGACATTTCACGGCCAGGCTGTGATGGTGGTATCTGGCTCTGCTGGGGTGGAGGCATTATCTCACGGAGTCCTGTTTTTCTCTTTCACAAGGGAAGAAGGGAGAGAAGGAGAAAGTAAGATTAGCATTTAGCTCCTGGGAGGTTTCCTGGAAAGCAGCTGGTTTGGCTCCCATTTTAACCCAACTACCAGGTGCTCCCGTTGGAAGTAACACTGCAGTGAGCCATCACCCTGCCTGGTCAATAAAAAGTTCCTACCTTGCTGAAAACATGCTACAACACAATTCCCCCCAGGAAAGCACTGAATACTTATGCATGGTGACTCTGACCTCATAATCAGGCTTCACGGCTATACATATGACACATGATTACATCTAGAATATGCAAGAAACTCAAAATAAAAACCTAAACACCAGGAAAATAAATGATCCAATTCAATAGTGGACTATAGAACCAAACAGAGTTCTTCCAAAGAAGAAATACAAATGGCTAAGAAATCTCTTTTAAATGTTCAACATCCTTAGCCATTCCTCTGAGATTTCATCTTACCCCAGTCACAAGGGCTAACAAATCCCAACAAAAGCTGGCAAGGGTGTGAAGACAGGGAACACTCATTCACTGTTGACGGAAGTGCAAACTGGTGTAGTCACTATGGAAATCAGTATGGAGATGTCTCAAAAGGCTACAAATAAACCTACCACATGACACAGCTATACTGTTTGTTTGTTTGTTTGTTTGGCTCTTTTGGGGGGGGGGCCCACCACCCAGCTCCCAAATAAATCACACACAGAGGCTTATTCTTAATTATGAATGCCCAGCCTTAGCTTGGCTTGTTTCTAGCCAGCTTTACTTAAATTATCCCATCTACCTTTTGCCACTGGGCTCTGTAAATCTTACTCTTACTCCGTGGCTTGCTGTGTAGCTGGGTGGCTGGCCCCTGGAGTCCTCCTCCTTCTCTGGCTACTTCTTTCTTCACTCCTCCATCTTTTTTTTCCCCAGATTCCTCCTTCTATTTATCCTCTCTGCCTGCCAGCCCCACCTATTTCTCTCTCCTGCCTCGCTGTTGGCCGTTCAGCTCTTTATTAGACCATCAGGTGTTTAGACAGGCACAGTAACACAGCTTCACAGAGTTAAACAAATGCAACATAAACAAAAGTAACACACCTTAAAATAATGTTCTACAACACTATCCCTTCCCAGGCACATACCCAAAGGGCTCTCTACCCTTCAACAGAGATACTTGCCCCGCCCCCAGCATCCATTGCTGCTCTATTCACCATAGCTACATAATGGAAACAGCTTAGATGCGTATCAGTTGATAGAAGGGTAAAGAAAGTGTGGTACATAGCTGTAAAGAAAAAGGAAATTATGAAATCTGGAGGTAGATGGAACTGAAAAAAAAAAAAACAACATTCTGAGCACAGTAATCCAGGTCAAGAAAGAAATGCTGTATGCTCTCTTTCCTATGTGGAAGCTGTCTCTGAAGCTTTAGAGCTGTGTGTTTAACTTGGAACACCTATAGAAGCCAGGAAACTAGAAAGGGGCCGTTGAAGGTATTTTAATGGAGCGGGACAGTAGAGCATAGGTGCTATGATGGGGAAGGGGGATAATGGAACAGGAGGTTTTAAGTGGGGAGGAGGATTCGTGGAGGACATGACAGCAGTGAGTATAAGAAGGGATAACTAAAATTAAAGATCTTCGAAATATCCATATGTACGCCTATTTCAGAAGCATATTATATATATAAGCCTTTGAGATACATATATATCTCCAATACATATATCTCAAAAGTTTAAATGGAATTACCCAATATGGAAGGATAATGCCTCTCCCACATGCCATAGGCTATCAAACAGAAAGCCAATACTAGATATAGGCTACTGTCTTAGTTGGAGTTTCTATTGCTGTGAAGAAACATCATGACCTTGGCAACTCTTTTTTTTAAAGATTTATTTATTTATTTATTTATTATGTATATAGTGTTCTGGCACCAAATCTCATTATAGATGGTTGTGAGCCACCATGTGGTTACTGGGAATTGAACTCAGGACCTCTTGAAGAACAGCAGCCAGTGCTCTTAACCTCTGAGCCATCTCTCCAGCCCTGACCATGACAACTCTTATAAAGGAAAACATTTAATTGGGACTGATTTACAGGTTCAGGGGTTTAGTCCATTATCATCATGGTGAGAAGCATGTTGGCAGGCAGGCAGACATGGTGCTGGAGAAGGAGCTGAGAGTTCTACATCTGGATCAGCAGGCAGCAGGAAAAGTGACGCTGGGCCTGTCTTAAGCATCTGAAACCCCAAAGCCAACCCCAGTGACACACTTCCCCCCATCAAGGCATGTCTACTCCAACAAGGCCACACCTTCCACTCTCTATGAGCCTATGGGGGCCATTTTCATTCAAACCACCACAGTTATCTATCTGTAGTTGAGGGGTTCCCATAGACTCCCCAAACAATAAAAGTTATTGCTATTTCTCTTGGTTATACACCAGAACTTAAGACCCTATTGCTGAAGATACCAAGAGTTATATGATATATATTTTAAAAAAAATCAAGCTGGTACAGACCTGGAAGCTTCTTCCCTATTGGCTAGGTTTCATAATGGTAGAAGGTGCTATGTGAACCCTATGAACTATCATAGTGGCAGGCCTGAGAAGATATGCCTATCAGTACAATAGTGTCATGACAGTTATGGGAGTAACCAACCACTTTGGGCTTGGATTTAATGCCTGCTCCACAAGATAGAATTCATGCTTACTACTGGGCGAAGAATCCTTGGCTGGAAAGGTCATAGGCCCTAGGGGAGAGCCTCTAGACATCATTTTGGTTATAGGCACACTATCAAACTGCCTTCTAAATACTTATCATTATATCCATAGATTGGGGCCATCCTCTAACTTCATCAAGGAATCTGTTCATTGCAGTAAATGGCCATTAATACAGACTCACAGCTTGTGAGTATGAGGAGAATCAGAGACTATAGAGTCCTCAGCCCTAAGTGGGGTATCTATACCACACCTCCTCCTCCCAAGGCTCGGGTATAATCACAGACGAGGGAGCAGAAAGACAGTGAAAGCCAGATGTTGTAGGGCACTGCTTCAAGGTAGTGTTTTCCAGACATGACAAGGCCATTGCACACAACAACTCACATTGACTGTGGCTGTATGCATAAGACCAAAACAGCAAAAATTCCAGCGTGAATCGGGGAAGTCCCAGTACAGCTATTGGTAGTTGATGGTTACTGGGGAAAGAGGAGTCCTTTTTCTTCAGGGATGCGGCTCCTGATGGGCTGCCCATGCTCCAGTGGATAACCACATGCCTGTGCACATGAGGACAGCACTAAACAGACCCAGTGGGTTAGAGACAGAGCACAGGCAGTTGTGAGCAGCACAAGGTGGTCCTTAA
>CABHPH010148306.1:0-37018 GCA_902168325.1 Peromyscus nudipes
AGTAATGATTAGTATTAATTAATGCAGATTATAACCTGTACTAGTTTCTAGTTTCTAAGACCAAATGTCTGACCCAAAGCAATTTATGGGGAAAAGACTGGTTTGCTCTGGCTTGCTGTTGAAAGGGCTAAGATTCATCATGGCAGGGAAGACATGTCCATGGAGATGAATGAATGAATGATGGCATTTGCTTTCATCCTTTTCATTCAGTTCAGGACTCCAGCCCTTCCAGAAATGTCCTCGCTGACAGGACAAGAGGCATTTTTTTTTTCTAGGAGATTCTAAATTCTGTCAAAGTGACAACCAATATTAACAATTAGATAACCCCTTCCAGTGGTCATGATGGAGACTGTGTTCTGAACTGCAGCTTTTCTTGCCATGACGTCACTATTGAGTTTCTGTCTCAGATCAGAGATCAGGCGGGCACGTCTTTCTACCCTCTGGTACTCCTCACCTGTGTCAGCCCCCTGCTCATCTCCTGGGTCTGTCTGGGAGATTCCCATCCAACAGCTGGGAGATTCCCATCTAACAGCTGAGTACACACTTCCCACTCACTCAATGGCGCTGTCCTGGGGATGAACTGGAGTCAATCCAGCAGGCACTACTTTTACTAAATTCCTATGGTCCATCTGTCATCCTTAGAGGGTCCAAATTCATGTGGTGGTGATCATGACTCGTTGATGGTTCTGGCCCTAAGTCTCGTCTGTTGTCCCGTCGGCTCCTCCAGCTCTGCTCACATGTGGCTCCTCTCCTCCACTGGATCCCCCAGTCGTTCAAACCTTAGGCACAGCATTTTAATTTCCACTTAGTGTTCTCTTCACTTTCCTTGCTATTCAATGTTCAGTCACTGAGTGAGATCCTAGCCTTAGGCTGTTTCCGGCATCATTGCTGTTCCACCGCTTACTACCCATGGGGCTCATTACCCCTCTGGATCTGCGTCTCCGTGTCTATAAAGTGGGAGTCAAGATTGCTCTGTCTTTATAGGGTCATCGTGAAGATGAAATGAGTTTATGTACACAAGGCATTCAGAGCAGTGTCTGGAATGCAGCAAGCCCCCAGGTGACTGCTGCTGCGATATTATTACTGTCTTAGCCTTGGCGACATCTCATGACTTGCTGGGTTTTCAGATGTTTCATCTCAGGAGAAAACGGAAACTGTCGCATCTGTTCTCCTCTCAGGAGTTAATTCCTTAGACTCTCTCTCTCTCCCTCCCTCCCTGCCTCCCTCCCTCCCTCTCTCGCTCCCCTCCCCGCCTCTCTGCCTGTTTATTGTGATCCCAGAGTAGCTCTGTCCTTCCTGTTCGTGGGACAGTTCCTCCTTCTCTGGAACAATCTGTTTACTCACATTTCAGTTACATCCACCCAGTCATCCACTATATAAACCTGCAGTACTGAAGTATATGTCTCCACTACCGCCATGGTTAACTCCAAACAATGGAAGAACAAAGGGGCGGGGCCAATTCTGCTGTGTCCCTCACTCTCCTCAAATACGGGAGGCCCATAGGAGACCTCTCTGTTAAACTCTTACTTACCACTTGCGTAAAAGTTATGGAAACAGGGGGTCTGGAGAGATGGCTCACAGGTTAAGAGCACCAACTGCTCTTCCAGTGGTCCTGAGTTCAATTCCCAGCACCCACATGGTGGCTCACAACCATCCGTAATGAGATCTGGCACACTCTTCTGTGTACATAATAAATAAATAAATCTTTAAAAAAAAGTTATGGAAACAATATTCCAAAGAACCACATGGATCCCTCTTCCATCCCTGGCCCCCCATCTCCTCGTCCTCAGCCCCCACAGAGTTTCTAAAGAGCCAAGTCCATCCTATGTAATATACTAGTAAAGGATATGGAGAACAGTGCCTGGGCTGTGGCCCTATGGGTGTCCCGGGGACAACTCTAAGCCTTTGTCAACCCTTTCCCACAAGGAAGACAGGAGATCCTCCAGACCTTTTCAAACAGTTACCAACCAGCTTCTGAGGAAAACAAAGCCTATAAGTCAGTCGACACTTTCTTTTCTTTCTCCACCCAAGCTGTTCATGAACGAATAGATTTTGATGTCTATGAGTTGAAAAGCTTTTTTTTTTTTAAAGCAGGTAGCCACATCAAAAGAAGACTCTTTACTTCCAGATCTAGAGTTAGATCAAAAAATGAGAATAATTAAAGCATAAGATGTAACTGTTAAGAAAGATATTTTTTTTTAAAATACCTCTTGGCCAAGTGCTTAAACAGGTAAACCACATATTAAAAAAAAAAAATCTGGAAATCTCAGTGTGAACTTCAGAGACCAAGGAGGAGGGCTTATTGAGCTCTCTGAACTGTCAGTTGGACAATTATCGAGCAAAGCCCGTGTGTAGGTGACTCCCTATGATTCAGCCTCTTTCCTGTTTTGAAACAGAAGGCTATTAACCTCTGGAACAAAAATTGGCAGCGTCGAGGACGTCATTTTAATGCAAACAGTACTTGCCTTCTGTGGCCTTCCTTTTCATCTCTGTGATATTTAACTTTTAAAAGTCTTATAAATATACTGAATTCTGCTCAAATGATCTTTTCTAAATGCTCCAGAGAACACGTCAAGCATATTTTTAAACAAAACAAAACGAAACAAATTTCCCCTTTGAAAGGTGGTTAAGAGCCAAATGAACTTGCTCAAAACCCATGAACAGTCTGACCATTTATATTTATATTTGTATTCCAAGGAGAATGTGAAGTGGGAGCGTGAAGGGCTGTATGCAAAATAATGATTCCGGGTAGGGAAAAAAAAATCTCCTTGCTGCCAAACTTACTGATTTTTCTTAAAATAGGATTAGAATTTTAAATTGTGGCTTGAAAACTAAGTAATCAGATGTTATCGTTTCAGAGGAGAGGGCTGTGGGTTTCTGTTTTAACCTGAAAGGAATCTGGACAGCTGAACACTGGGTTCGTACTTTCCTTGCTCAGATTGTTCGTCATATTTTGAAACTAACTTATTCAGTCTTTCCTGACAGGATGCGACTTACCCCCAGCAAAGACAATGCATGTCATTATCCTAACTTGATTGAAAGGGAGCTAAGCGGTGAACCTGAGATCAGACACAAAATCTGAAGTGGAGCAGTGATAGCATCCGGCTTGCTAGTGTCCCAAAGAAACCTTGTCAGATAAAGTTGGCGATGCTACCTGGCCAGGCGGGAGATACGGGACTTGCAGGAAAGAGCTCAAAAACTCATTCACTGAGCGCAAAAGTGGAAAGTTGGTAGATAGTCTACCTTGTCGAGAGCTCTCTAGCCTGCCTGAAGTGCAGTCAAACAGGATACTCCTTGTTGTTTGGCTTTAATATCAGAAAGCTACCCGCGAGTGTTCCTGTTGTAGCCTGTGCCCCCAACATAACAAGGCTGAAGTAGGCAGGTGTTCTCGGGTTCACTTCAGGGGTAGACGGGAGAAGGGAAATAAGCAGGAAGGCTGTCCTACACTCATGTCCCTAGCTGGAAGGCATTGTAACTGCAGCATCTCTACTATCCACATAGAGAAGGGTGGTTAGCAAAACTGGGTGACCACCAAAGAGGCTGAGACTGTTTCCTGATGAGGCCTTTCTTGCCAGTTCATCAGCACAGACCAGTGTTTTCCAACCTGTGGGTCACGAGTCCTTAGGGGTTGAGCGACCCTTTCACAGGGGTCACATATCAGATATCCTGCATATCAGATATTTACGTTACAATGCATAACAGTAGCAGAATTACAGTTACGAAGTAGCAATGAAAATAATTTTATGATTCATGGGTCACCACACATGAGGAACTGTATTAAAGGGTCGCAGCATCAGGAAGGTTGAGAACCGATGATCTAGACTGTGTTGTAGGAGCCTGGACTCTAGTACACTTGCCGTCAATACATCCAGGAGAAACCAAGGAAGAAGCAAGCGTGAATGAGCAATCTGGAGACCACACATGTGGAGATGTCAGCCCAGAACCAGCATTAACTTGATAGTCTGCTTTACTCCACCCTAACATTTTCAAGTCACCCTCTTCCTGGAAAGGTACAAATCTCTGTGCTTTCTCCTGTCCCAAGACAAGCTACTAAGTTCTCGAGAACCTTCTCTAGACTAACACCTCTTCTTCAAAGTGGGAACTGTGTGTCATTTCCTCATTCTTTGCAGTGTTCCAGCATCATAAACGACTGTTTCTCCTCCAAGATTGCAAAGCCCTTATGAAAACTGACCCCTCCCCCGAGATCAAGATGGTCTAGTTGGGGGAGGGATGAAGAGGGAGAGCAATGAAAGAGATATCTTGTTAGAGGGAGTCATTATGGAGTTAAGGAGAAATGTGGTGCTATGGAAATTTCCAAGAATCCACAAGGATGACCCCAGCTAAGACTCCTAGCAACAGTGGAGAGGGTGCCTGAACTGGCCTTCCCCTGTAATCAGCTTAGTGACTACCCTAATTGTCATCATACAACCTACATCCAGTAATTGATGGAAGCAGATGTACCACAGCCAAGCACTGGGCTGAGCTCCTGGAGTTCAGTTGAAGAGAGGGAGGAGGGATCATATGAGCAAGGGGGGTCAAGATCATGATGGAGAAACCCACAGAGACAGCTGACTCGAGCTAGTGGGAGCTCATGGACTCTCAACTGACAGCTAGGGAACCTGTATAGGACCAAACTAGACCCTCTGAATGTGGGTGACAGATGTGTGGCTTGATATGTTTGTGGGACCCCTGGCAGTAGGACCAGGACTTATCCTGGGTACATGAACTGGCTTTTTGGAGCCCATTCTCTATGGTGAGATACCTTGCTCAGCCTTGATGCAGTGGGGAGGGGCTTGGTCCTGCCTCAACTTGATATGCCAGACTTCGTTGACTCCCCAAGGGAGGTCTTACCCTCTCTGAGGAGTGGACGCAGGGTGGGATGGGGGTAATTGGGAGGGCCAGGAGAAAGGGAGGGGGAACTGGGATTGGTATGTAAAATGAAAAAAAGATTAAATAAAAAAAAAACCTGACCCCCGAGTTCTCCTGTCCTGATGTCTTGGAGTTCTTAGTTCAGATATAAAGATTAGGCCCAGGTTAGTCTGTAAGTTTCATTTCAAATGTGTGGAGCACAGGTGGATGAACCCTGACAGCTCCCCTTCTCAAGAACATCCTAGGTTTGTGATAAAGAGAATGACACATGTACTCAGTCCACCAGAGGCCAAGACAACATCTCCTCATAGAGAACAGGGCATCCTCCGAGATGCCCGTATTCTTTGTGAATGTTAACCTCACCATTTCTGGACAACACTGGTACTACAAATCATATGACAACCCAGTCATCCCTGACTGCCTAGAGACCAGCCATGGACTGCCATTATACCTCCAACACAGTCCTTCCTGGCTGCCTAGAGACCAGCCATGAACTGCCATCATACCTCCAACCCAGTCCTTCCTGGCTGCCTAGAGACCAGCCATGGACTGCCATCATACCTCAAATCCACTCCTTCCTGACTGCCTAGAGACCAGCCATGGACAGTCATCATACCTCCAACCCAGTCCTTCCTGACTGCCTAGAGACCAGCCATGGACTGCCATCATACCTCAAATCCACTCCTTCCTGACTGCCTAGAGACCAGCCACGGACTGCCATCATACCTCCAACCCACTCCTTCCTGGCTGCCTAGAGACCAGCCATGGACAGTCATCATACCTCCAACCCACTTTATTTCTTTCTAGACACTAGACAACTGTATGACATGTTGAACTGACCACTGAATACGTGACCAGAGGTTACTTTCAGGGACAATGACAGTTCTGCAAAATTTATCAAATCAAATAAAAAACAACCAACCTACCAAACAAACAAATACAACAACTTGATGTCAATCAGGGTAAGAGACTAAAACAACAAAAATTTAATTTTGACAGGGGGGTAGAACTATTATTTTAAAAATTGACAGGCTTACGGTTTTGACTCATGATCTTGTTGGAGAGCTATTGGGTAAATGTTGCGGGCACATCTCACTTAGTTAGGCCCTCTACATTAGCAACAGAGTAATGAGGATTGTTCATGAAGATTTTACTAAGTGTCGTCCCGTGGAGGTTAGAGTTGGGTAGGTGCTACCTGTTTTATCCTCTCATGGAATTTTCACAAGTGCTTATTAACAAAGAATATATCTGTCCAGTTTGCTCAACTCTCTTAGTCTAAATAATTTTACAGCTGATTTGTATGGGTTTTCTAAAGAGAAAGCTGTAATTTCTGTAAGTAAGAGCAATTCTTACCTCCCTTTTCCAAGAATTATTTTCTTTCTTTTTGTTGTTTCATCTCATTACCAAAAGGTTGAGCTGTCACTGTCTTTTTTTTTTTTTTCCTGATTTTAAGCCAGTGAGTTTGGAGTTTGTGTGGGGTTTCTTTCCTTTAGTCACAAGGAGCTGGGTTTGTTTGGATTTCTGTCTCGTTAAGTTTCTTTTTAATCATCAATGGGTCTTTGTTAAATATGTGTCATTTTTTTTTCTAACTCTATCAGAACTGAGTTTTCTCCCTAGCTCTTGATCAAACGAATTATGCTGGTACATTTCCTAATGGTGAAGTGTGTTGTCATTTCAAAGATAAACCCTACCTAGTTAAGATGCACTAATCGTTTAATATACAATATAAACTATATATATTAAACATATATAGTTTAATATATATATGTTTCACTTAGGGTTTTGTAACTGTATTCCTAACTGTGATGGGTCAGTGGTTTGCGTTCCCCGTGGTATGTTTTGTCTACTGTGACGTGCGCTCATGCAGTCCTCACAGATGGGTGGAGAAGCGGACAGTTTTATGCTGTGCTGTAAATGAAGTGATACAACTCCAAAATTATCTGTTCCCTGGTGATCCAAGCTTATGACTAACACTGACTAACTTTTAAGCATTTCTATAATTATCTCTTTTCAGTCAATGTTAGAATTCGTGTTTACCTACAAAATCATCCATTTTAAAATCTCAATCAGTAAATGTATGGTAATGAAATTGAACATGGTATGTTTTTATATTTTGAGCTCCTGACAGGATGTTTTCCATATATATTTATATATCTTTATTTCTAATGCTGTTCCATGAATTTCTTCCTTTTTCATAGGCAGTACCTTGGTTGACTTTATTAAAATGTATTAAAATATGTTAATCATTTATTCAACTTTTTGGGGAAGTGGTTACTTTAATATTTGTTCTATAGATTCTTTATTCATAAGTGTAACCTAAGATAAAAGTATCTTTCTCATTAGGATAATTGAAGTCATGAAATATCATCTGAGTATCATTTTATACATATCCCATTTTCTTTTCCTTTCTTTTTTCCTTTCTTTTTTTGTTTTTGTTTGTTTGTTTTTGTTTTTGTTTTTTTGAGACAGGGTTTCTCTGTGTAATAGCCCTGGCTGTCCTGGAACTCACTCTGTAGACCAGGCTGGCCTTGAACTCACAGAGATCTGCCTGCCTCTGCCTCCTGAGTGCTGGCATTAAAGGCATGTTCCACCACTGCCCAGTCTACATCCCATTTTCTTAGTGCTGTGATGGTATTTTCATTCATTCCCAAAGTTGATTGTAATTTCAATAGGATTTCCTCTTTTGCCCCCAAATTTTTTAGGCATCCATATTAAAATTTCCTGGTAGCTGTATCTAAAATATGTAAAAAAAAAAAAAAAAAAAAACTACAAACAAAAAGTAAAAAGAAAAACAAGCTATTATGAGATGAACCCAAATTTAAACTGGCATTCTACAAGAAGATATTTGAATAGTCACTGTACTTGGGAGCAACTGTCTCTGCTTATTGTGCCATCTCACAAGCATGCTCAATAAACTTGGAAGAGAAAGTTAATATGTAATACAAGTTAAAAACATAGTGGAAATTCCCTTTTCTCTCCTCCTTCCCCCATCTCTCTCTTTCTCTCTATATACCTTATGTAAATATTTTAAAAAACAAATGTATATATATTATAATGATTACAGAGAATATACATGATCTGAGAACCCATAGAATTCTCATTCTATTGAAAGAAACTTTTAGTCAAACACACACACACACACACACACACACACACACACACACACGTAGGTATTGTGATTACTAATGTGGATGGAAGCATTTCTACAACCATAATGTTGTGTTTCTCATGCATCCTGTGGTTCCTTTTCTCACCATTTATTGAATATTTTTACCTGTCCTAGTTAGGGTTACTATGGCTGGGATGAAGCAGCATGGCCAAAAGCATGTAGGGGAGAAAAGGGTTTATTTCACTTATACTTTCAGGAGGGAAGTCAGGACAGGAACTCAAGCAGGGCAGGAACCTGGAGACAGGAACTGACACAGAGGCCATGGAGGGGTGCTGCTTCCTGGCTTGCTCATGGCTTACTCAGCCTGCTTTCTTATAGAACCCAGGACCACCAGCCAAGGGGTGGCCCTACCTACAATGGGCTGGGCCCTCAATCATCAATCACTAATTAAGAAAATGCCCTACAGGTTTGACTATAGCCCAATCTTATGGAGGCATTTTTCTCAGTTGAGGCTCCCTCCTCTCAAATGACTCTAGCCTGTGTCAAGTTGCCATAAAACAAGTCAGCACACTTGACTATACTTAACTTTGAGTGCCTAGTTAAGCACATGCTTTTCAATGAATATTTGGAATTGGTTAACATTGCTACACCCCTGAACAAATTATTAATTGATTTGATACAACTCCAAATTAGCGCACTTGTTTCTTACTTGTCCTGCATTCCCTCCTACCCCAGAGCCATTATGTTAGGATCATCTGGTGCTGGGGATGTCTTTCTGCATGCTGTGAATGTGTGTTGCTCTGATTTGGTTGATAAATAAACTGCTGAGGGCCAGTAGCCAGGCAGGAAGTATAGTATAGGTGGGATAAGCAGAGAGGAGAATTCTGGGAACAGGAAGGCTGAGTCAGGAGTCGCCAGCCAGACACAGAGGAAGCAAGATGTGAAGGCAGAACTGAGAAAAGGTACCAAGCCATGTGACTAAACATAAATAAGAATTATTAGTTAGTTTCAATGTAAGAGCTAGTCAGTGGTAGGCCTGAGCTAATGGCCGAGCAGTTTTAATTAATATAAGCCTCTGTGTGTGTTTACTTGGTTCCAAGCAGCTGCAGGGCAGAGGAGGTCAGGCAGGACTAGGAAAACTTCAGCTACAATCTGGGATTCCGTTTGTTCTTTTTAACACGGCTAGAGAGTTTGCAGAAGCAGGGTGAGTGAGCGCTCCTTACCCACTCCCTTGTTTGCCATATTTTAGGTTCATTTTTCTCTCTTGCTAGAGTCTTCTGCCTGGAGAGGGTGTGTGGGTGGCAATCTTCCCCATCTGATGGTGGTTTTATTTTGCCCTTCCACTTTGGTGTGAGTTTGGGATAGTATCACATGCTCGTTCATTTGCAGCTGTTCTTTTTCTTCTGCGTATGAAAACCAGAGATTCCTGTCTCGTTGTTTGTGTTTGTTTGGGACATACTTCTGCTTCTCCTTAGATTTCTGCTTCACAAATGTTTGTTGAGTTCCCACCAGGGCCAGGTACATTTCTGAGCACTGGGGGCACAAGAATGTCTGAAACACAAGAGTTCAGTGTGCTCCTGTTTCACAAAACAAAAAAGTTAGCGATGCTACGGAGTTCTCATCTTAGGCAATGATGCGGGAAACATGCCCAAAGACCAAAGCTGTAAAAATAAAGCTGCCTGCTATCTGGCCATTGGCCCACCAAGGGCAGAGCTCACTGTGTCTGGTCTCCTCTGATAACTGCTATGACCCAGCTCTCACCGACAAGCCACATCTGGCTCACTATCACTTTCTGAATGATGCCATTTGGAAAGGACAGACGAGGTTCTTGGCATAGCAATCCCCCGAAGAAAGAAAACAGGGCTGAGGACTAGGAGGAAGCGTTTATTACATTGTCCGTGGAAATATTTCAAATGGCACCTCCTGGGTCCTTACTCCTAGAGAAGATTTGACTCCTTGGTGAGGCTCATAGACACATTTTGAAAAAATGTTTCAGGAAATTCTCATATATGTATAAATACACACACACACACACACACACACACGCACACAAACACATGCATGTGCACGTGAAAAACCATTGATCTTATCTGACCTTTTTGTTTCATCAGTGGAAAAACCATGGCCCAAAGGAAGAAGGTGGCTGACTGGTTTAAGGCTATACGGCTAGTTAAAGGTAGAAGACGAGGATGTTAGGGATCCCAGACCACTACTTCTGACATTGCCTCTGCTTCCCCTTAACTTCCATTCCTCAGGTGATCTCTATCACCACTATCATCATCATCATCATCATCATCATCATCATCATCACCACCACCACTGCTGCTACCTTACTAAAGTTATTGTTCCACTTTTCATCAATCCTGTGAGGCAGGTATCTCTGTTCACTCTCCATTCATGTTCCCAGCCTTCGCGAACTAAGTCTCCCGATCCCAGGGTCTGTCGCCAGGCAATGTCCTAATATTTACGATCCTCCCGTTTGGTTAGGTCACTTCATTTTTGCCTTAATGGAAGCTGGGCTTGTTTCATGGCTTCTCAAATAGAAGCCTTACTCCTTACCTCGCGGGCTGGAGGGGAGGGTGAGGATGGAGGGGCTGGAGGGGAGGGTGAGGATGGAGGGGCTGGAGGGGAGGGTGAGGATGGAGGGGATGTCCCTTTGCATTGTGAAACTTACTCTCCTCGCCCTTCCTTCTAAACTCCCACAAACTTTAGAGTCCTTGCCATCAAATTTCATCATCCACCACCTGTACTTGCCGCTGCTAACTATTAACCTCCTCCCTTCCATTCCTTCCTTCCTTCCTTCATTCCTTCAGCACCTGGTGCCCCGCCCCTCCTCCTATCAGCAGGCAGGTGACTTCACAGCCTGGGAGAACAGTGAGTCACTCCATACCTGCCCTCTGAGTTCCATGACCTCCTCACCTCCAACAACCCCTGATCCCTGCTCTGTATCAGGTGTACTCCCCTCCTCCATGTTCCCGCCCCTCCCGCCAGCACCGATTAGCGCACACCGCTCCTCAAAGCCTTGCTTCAGTACCTCCTCGCTTCCTGACACTGATCTTTATACCCTAGCACCTTTATGCTTGTAGAAAGACGCTCAGAACCACGCTAGATGTGGACGCAAACCATGTGTGTGGTCTTCCCCACATAGCCTCTCTTTCTTCCTTCCTGTGTTCATTTCATGGTTTGTCACTATAATTAGTGTTTGTGGATTCTTATTTTCCACACCCTTCCCCTTCTCATTGGATTCATCTGGAAGCTGCTCAAAGATAAACAGATACTCACCTAGTGTGCGGCCCGCCTTCTGTGAGGATCCCTGAAACTGTGGAGGAAACCCCAGAGGGGCTAGTGGGGCTCGCTTTACTTCATCACTTTGTGAAGCCACTACACCCCACAGAGTTTTCCTTTCGTTTGGTTTTGTCTTTTATTTTGAAACAAGGTCTCATTATGTATCCCTGGCTGGCCTGGAACTCACTAGGCAGACCAGGCTGACCTCAAAATCACAGAAATCTGTGTGTGTGTGTCTGCCTCCTGAGTGCTGGAATTAAAGGTGTCTACCATGATGGCCAACGCTACTTGGCAGTTTTATGATATGTCTTTAGGTGCCTACTTTTCCACGCCATAAAAATCTCTCCCCCTTCTGCCTTACACTTTACACACGGCTGGTTTAGGCTGGGTTCCCCTGAAAGCCATGCTTGAGACACAGGCTTACCTAAAGATAGCTTCTTTGTGGAATGATCCCAGAGATCCAGGGAGAACTGAAGACCAAAACAGGCAGGGCAGGAAAGGCTGAGTCTGTTACTCCTCCTGCTGTCTGATGAGCAATCTAATAGGATCACCTACTGCGCACGTGTCTCCCCTCACTTCATGGGTAAAGGATGGCCCTTTACACTAACTCACCTCCGTCTCCACGTAAATCCCATGGACATTCTGGTCAGCAGCTGTGGAGCGGCCCAAGAGCAGCCACTGTCACTGTGCTGGCGAGCAGAGCTGCCATTATTTATTTATTGTAATCTATTTATTTTGAGACAGAGTTGTATTATGTACACCAGGCTGGCCTTAGATTCATAACCCTCCTGCCCCAGCTTCTTAAAAACGGGGATTACAGGCACCTACTGCCACACTCAACTAGCAAAGTGGAAGGGTTCAGTGCAACAATCCATGAAGGAGAGAGTGCCTCAGAGAGGGTTTGAGATGGAGCAAAGAGACGTCCCTCACACCTGTCAAGCCTTTTATGAACCCCCAAATCCCAATTTCAGTCTTTCAAGACTGCAACTTCTGGATGCCAGGCATGCTGTCCCAAGCCTGTAATCCTAGCAGCTGGGAAGCAGAGGCAGGGAAACTGGAAGTTCAAGGCTACCCTGGGTCCACACTGTTATGCCCAGATCGCTCCCCAAGGAAGCCACCGGAGACTTTAGGTACAGAATGCAAAAGCAAGGTTTATTCTTACAAGCCATGGTCAGAGAAGCTCATCCAGAGCACTCACTCGTAGCAGTGAGGCCGGGAGGAGCTTGCCCTTTCTTGGGGAAGTTAGTTTTTATAGGCAAAACCCATAAAATTTCTTAGAGGGGAGGGGGTTAGTACAGGTCCATCCTTGATTGGTCCAGTTTTTCCCAGGCCTGGACTTGGTCTTATTTTAGCTTATCTGTTTGCCCTGTCAGGAGTTTTACAACCCATCTCCGGGGTCCGGGAAGTTTGGGATATTTTATGACCACTTAGCCTCTGTCAGATGGTTGAATATTCTGACTCTGTGTTTTCTTAAGTTTTTGTAGCTGATAAAGCCACCTGGGAAAAAGGGGTCTAAGTTCTTATCTACACTTAGGAATCCTGGTTTAAGCTTCTCTTTTAATTGGGTGAGGGTATGTAACCTTTGAATTTATTGGTTGGGGATTACAATTACCACTTTGGGGGCAGTCCAGCACAAGTCCCAGGCTTTGTCCTTGAGCCACCATGGGGGCTGGCTGGCCTAGCACGTACTGACTGTGGGGGCTGGCTCAGTGGTCCAGGCTCTGTCCTTGACTCATGCACATAACTCTAAATTGGTGAGGGGCCCCATACAGTAAACATCTGGCTGAACTTTGAGCAGTCAGAGTACGTGCAGAAAGGAAGCTACTGCAAGGACTATGTCTTTTGTTCACAGCCCTCCCAGAGACCGCTTGCTCAAGTCTCAGGAAACTGAAATTGAGGCCTGATCTCTGAGAGAAGACTGAGCAGCCTGTTATGGCATCTGCTTGGTCCTTTCACACACAATGATAATCTGTCTCAAAAATCAAAACAAGCAAAAGAGATTTCAGTCTCAGCCAGGGCTTACAACAGAGCGTGAGTGAGCCAAGCTCCTATCCCCTGCCATACTGAGAGACACTGTCTCTACCACCAATTCTCTGTCTTCTTCTAGTCCCAGTCTGCACTTAGCTGGCAGAAGTTGCCTTCTCTATCAACAACACGGACACTTAGCCTTTCTCAGGCCATGACTCCTGAGGTATTGGTCAAGCAAGCACTGGGTGCCACTCCCATAGATCCTCTGGGACAGACACAGACTGTCCTCCTTCAGTGGGTGTCTAGCAACAATCCAGCTCCTTGCAGTGATGGTATAGTGAGGCATGAGGAATATCTGGGTCAGAGATAAAGATTTACATAGGAATGGAGGGAAAGGGTCAAGGCCCTTGCATTAACTTGGGGGAGCGTGGCTTTTTCCAAGACTTACTATGTGCCTCAATTCCATGTAAGAGCAATATCGCTATCTTTGTTTTTTATAAGGGGGACACTGAACTTCAGAGCAGGAAAGTGTTTGTGTAGGAGTATTAAAACCTGAGGTCTTCCTCTGGGCCCTTGTCAACTGACCCCCACTCAGGGCGATGGTGACATGTGAGAATGCTCCTGTCAGGCCCCAGACAGTGCAACGTGATTAGGATTTGGGTGTGAAATGCATAAGAAATCACGAGCATGGAATAGCTGTCAGAATTAGTGGCCATTCTACAACTTGGTGCTAGCTCCTTCCTCCCTCCTTCCTTCCTGGGCTCTCCGCTTCTTTCCGTGTTCTTCTGGGGTTGCCTTGGGTAAATCAATGCCATGAGATTCCTTCAAATTCACCTGCACACACACTCTCGCCTTCTTCAAGTTGCCCCGTCTTTCTGAAAGCCTCTGTGTCCACGGATGTATGTAGTCAGCAACACAACACCCAAATAGGTCACCTTCCCACAGGGACTGGACCGAGTCCACGAGGTGGCGGAGTTGCAGCGGTAGCCTGGGCTGGGCTCAGGGCCAGCGATAAAGGCTGCTGCCTCCCCAGCAGCGACAACGGCAGTAATGACAGCGGGCAGGGTGCGGGCAGGACCCAAATTAGAGACGCGGGCTCTCATCAAGGGGAGGCAGGGACCGCAGCCAAGCGCCGGAGCGTGCTGGACCCACTTGAAAGCACTGGGCTGAGAAGAGGGATCCAGAGGGGGAAGCCCTAAATCTGGACCTATTTAGAGAAGACAGCAGCCACAGCAAGGGCGCGTTGCCATGAAATAGGTCGGATCTCCCGAGCGCCACAGCGAGGATGCTGTGCCAGCAAGGGCGTCCTGGGTATCCAGAGGCCTGGCTCCCGCTGCTGCCAGGCTGTCCTTCCTCCTGAGAGCGCCTCCACCCAGGGTCTCAGCCTCCTTATTGGAGTATACATCTGTTTGGGGGCTCCTAGTATCACTGTCCTTTCACATTGCAGCCAGAAGAATGCCCTGATCAACCCGACAACCCTAAGCCCCTGGGAGGGCTTGGGTTATGGTTGGTCTTTTCTGGCTACTCATAGCGTCATCAAAGCCTACTTAAAGGAAGGCATGAGCACCTGCCATAGGCTTCAGGCCGAACTCCCTGCCTGGAATCTTGTCACTTCCCCCACGTGCTGGCTGGGAGACCATGGACCACTAAACTCTGTACCTTTGCCTGCCTCAGAAGGCTGGGGGTGGAGATGCTGCCTCCATACCGCCTTCCTCCTAAGCTTCCATGACTATGTATGGAGGCATACGGAGGCACAGGGCTGACACGTTTTCAGTCATCTCATTCATTCCTTGGAACAGTGTGTGAATCATCACATTTTACAGATGGGGAAAATGAGGCTCCAAAGTGAACAGGCCCTTACCAGATTGACACAACACGTTTCAGGAGCTGAGATCTGAAACCCAAACTTTCTGACTGCAGGAGGCGGGGAGGCAGGACATGCCCTTGTGGTCTCTCAATGCCAGAGGCGCAGAATGGCAGACAGAGAAGTAGGTAGACAGACAGAGTTCCAGGGCAGGCTGAGCTGTCCCGAGCCTCTGCCAGAAATGGATTCCAAGTAGGTTCTACTTCACTTTTACTTCTGTTTGGTATCTTGGAATCAGACCAGCGTCTGGAGCCAAAGTTCTTGTTGCAGGACCAAATGCTGAGTCCAAATTAGGTGGGCGACAGAGTAGCTGCAGGTGGTCTTCTCTGTCCTTCCTTCTCTCCTGTCCACACCCTGGGCACCTGCACATACCCCCAGGGGAAGTGGAGCCCCGTGGGACTCCAAGCAAAGCCGCAGACTCATCAAAGCCTTGCCCGTGGGCCCTTCTTAAGGCTCTGTCTCTGGACGGGAACCAAGCAGAGGAGCAGAGGATGTGGAGTTTTTGGTGCTGTGCAAAGCTCCAACCACCCGTGTTCTCTAAGTTCTCCCCAGCTTGCTCCTCATCTCCCTTTTCTTCTTGCTGCCTTGTGCCAAGCCTTCAATTAACCACCCTGCTCCTGCCCCCCGCCCCCAGCCAAATAGGTACCAGATGCACCACATAGAATTCGGACAGAGTGGGGAATAACAACTGCACTCAAATCAGCAGAGAAAACACAATTAGGCAAAGAAAACAGTGCTGAAGGCGCGCGGGCAAGCCAAGTGTCCAGGAGCCCACCTGCAACACATTTCCAGGAGCCCCTCAAAAGCCAAACCCTTATAATGGGGGACAGATGGAAGCTCCCACCCAGAAAACGGGGTCTCCAAGAGCATAGCAAATCAAGACAGACACTATGCCAGGGGCTGGAGAAGGAGAAAGAGGGGGGTTTATTTGTGTTCCACCCTAGAGTCTCTAGGAAGGATGTAGGGCCCGTGGCTGCTGTAAAAACACAAGAACTCAGTGCCAAAAAAGCAACCAGAAAGTTGGCCCAGCTCCCTCCTTATCATGCAATCTAGACCTCCAGCCTGAGTGAGCTGGGAGTTGTAATCACTGAAAGGGTGTGTGTGTGTGTGTGTGTGTGGAAAGGGCCAGGTTTACAATGATTTTTCTTTTAGAGGCTTGCTCAGATCCTGGGCTGAAAATAGCAACTGCAGCCTTAGGCCGGGGGTCTCCCCATGGCTTTTCGAGACACCAAATAGGTCCTCGAGCAAACATCCAAAGCCTTAGGTGGTGTGGTCCTGATGTTCCCTCCAACGGCAGCTGGTATGGAGAGCTGGTTAAGCCTCCACCAACACAGCACGGGCACGGGAGATTGACACAGAAGTCTTGCCCGCCCCTCGCAGAGTAAGGCAGGGCCAGAAGCGGAAAGGAAGCGCTCACAGCTTTGGGGGTCAGAAAGCTGTAACTTCAAACACCAGTTCTGCAAGTCAGAAACCTTTCTGGGATTGCTTTTCTGTGAGGTGTAACTAAGACACCTAAGCGGCTAAGACTTCGCTGGGCTGTGCATGGGTGATGCTGAACACATCTGCACATGGTTAGGGCTTAATAAATGAGCTCACTGAAAGGATCTAACCACTTATAGAACTGGGGAGGCGGTGGGGGGTAAGGGAAGGGGTGAATATGAAGAATAAATCTGTAGCAGAAAGGTGTGAGAAGATAAGAGCTGCAGTTGAAAAAAAAACAACAGCAAAGTGTCAACAAACTGACGTCATCCTCACCCTCTCATAAAAAGAGAAACAGGCTCTGCTAGCTTATTAGCAGGGGAAATGTTCTATTTTAAAAACAAACCAGCGCAAAGTAGCATCAAATGTTCCGCATCTCCAGGGCCGAAGCATCACCCTCAATGCTTTCCCCATCCCTCCAAGCTCAAAGCAGTGCCCAGTGTCTGGGCTGTCTCCCCACACTCTTCCTAAAAAGGGTCCACCTTTCCTCCTTCCTACTCACCCACCTTTTGCCACAGAGGGATTCCAGGTGAAAATCAGCGAGTGGATTCCAGCTGAAAAGGGATGCTGGGCTCCGCCCAGAAGCTGTTTAATGGTACAGTCCAGGACCTAGTCTTGAGAGCCCAGAAGTGTGGTGAGGGGTCACCAACTCTACCCATATGTCTGGCATCTCCATGCCCATTGAGTGCAGTGCAGCACCTGCCGTGTGCCTTTCCCCAGAACTGGGGACCTCAGCACTCACAGGGAGAGCGAAAAGGGGACCACATGGCTGGAACATGGGTGGACAGACCAAGTGCTACCAGCCCATGAGCTTGTATTTGGAGGTTTGACTTCACAATTAACAATGAATGGACACTTTGGGTTTATGTCCTTTAAACTTGAAAACCAATTCTGAGCTGTCAATGCAAGGGAAAGGACTCGATCCAGTTATCAGCAGAGCCCACTCTTCCCACACTGGGCCTGGTCTAGGAGGCCTGTCTTGCTCAGAAGGTGTTGGCAAGAGAGCCTCTTCTTGCCTCCATGATGGATCCTGTCTTGCCTGCAATTGTCTCCAGTACCTGTCACGATGCCTGGCATCTAACAGGTGCTCAGTAAATGCTTCCGAACTTGACATCTGTTCTGTCCTGGATTACTGCGATTCAGACAGTTCTTAGACCGGACACATCATGAGTGGATGTTTCATGCCTCTTCCATGTCAAAATGACAAAGGTGTGTGCAAGAAAGTATGAAGGCATGGGGGTCGATAGAAAGAACGCAGTAGAGAGATGTCGACTATCAGTGTTCAGTGGTCTCGATGAGAAGAAAGACATGAAAACCCCGCATGGGAACTTCACAGGAATGAAAGTAGTTGTGTTTCAGACCATGGGCTTAGGATTCTTTAAAGCTGAGAAACAGAGGAAGTGGGGCCCGGGGCGGGGCAGGGGGTGTGGTGGGGAGAAAAAGGAAAGAGAAAGAGCGAGAGGGAGAAATGGATGACACCAAACCTCGAGAGTTGCCCATCCAATCACTTCTCAAGTAGATGATTCCAGCCCTTCCAGGTCAGACACTGGCAGAGGGGTACTAACACTTCAGAGTTCTCTAGGATGCCACCCACAGGGCACCCAGCATCCCAGCCCACTCCCAGGTTTCCTGCAAAACACACACACACACACACACACACACACACACACACACACACACACATAAGCTGAGCCCTGAGGCATGAAGTGGGCACTTCCCTTCAAGACACCAGGTACACAGCCAGTTTCTCAGCCAGCCCCCCACTTTGTCCTTCTGATGTAGGCTTAAACTCCCTGCTGAGCTCAAAATGGCTGCAGCTCCTGCCTTTTCCTAGAGCTATCTGCACCGAGGCAAAGAGTGCCTGTATCAGAAGAGCCTCTCCCGCTGAAACAGGAGGAAAGTCTTTGTCCCTGAAAGTCACTAAATAATAGCACCCTAATTTGGTAGGGGAGGCAGAGGACATGTGATGAGGAAACAGACTAGAAAGCCAAATTAGTAATTCAGTGTCTTAGTGCTGTTTAAATGTGAAACGTACCCTGTAGGTTCACGTGATCGAACCATTGTTTCCCAGGTGGTAATGCTATTTGGGAAGGTTGTAGAGTGGGTTACTGGGGCCAGATCTTGAGGCTTAATGGCCTTGGGTCACTTACTGATTAGTCACTCCCTGGTTCCTGAGTACAGATGCGATGTGACCAGCCAGCCTCCTGCATCTACCATCTACCATGTCTTCCCTGCCATGATGGACTGTGTCTCTGTAGACATGTAAGCCAAAATAAACCCCCTCTCTTCTAAGATGCCTTTGTCAGGACATTCTATCACAGCGGCACAGAAGTAACTAAGATGTTTAAACTCTGTTAGTAAAGTTCCCATCAAATCCCCAGTGTGAGCACAGCACCTGCAGAGTAAGTGGCAGCCACTGGAGGAACAGAGGGACTTACATGAGATTTATTGCACTTTTTCTTCAGCCTTCTACAACAGTCTCTGAGCAAACACACCCCTTAATAACTATCATAGCTCCAGTCAATGCTGATTTTAATACCAGAAGTGAGTAAACACAAGCATCGAGCAAGACCACCAAAGACTAGTCATTCTGCAGCACAAAAGCCTTCCTGTTACAACCATCCTTAACGTGTTTATGTTTTCCCACATGGGATCTCAGAAAGCCCTATGTTTTCAACTTCACTGAGCTTGGTTCTCCATAGCTATCCATACATAGCCTGTTCCTTCAACATCAAGAGTTCTGGGCAGCAGCCAAAGACTCCCTTCGTGTCTTTCCCTACTCTCATGAAATGCAGGTGGTGAACAAAACCCAGAAACGGGCCTTTAGCCAACTTTCACGGTTGCTCAATTACTTTGATCCAACCTGGGATCAAGCAAGTCACCTGCTGCAGTTTCCCTGGTTACTGAACTGTGTGTGCATTATTTTTAATAGTCTAAACTTAGTTTAGACATAGCTAGACACTCGGGTTTTTCATGATTTTCTCTTAAACTTGATTCATATTAAAATTGTACTACGATTGGGTGGACTTCTTTGAATTTTTGCCATTTGGCATTTGATGAGCTACTTGAATTTGCAGGAAGAATTTTATCTAGAAAAGTATCAATCGTCTCTTTACATTCACATGTACTCCATTCTCCCTCCTATTTAAGACTCACTTAAAATTATTTTAGCTCGCCGGGCGTTGGTGGCGCACGCCTTTAATCCCAGCACTCGGGAGGCAGAGGCAGGCGGATCTCTGTGAGTTCGAGGCCAGCCTGGTCTCCCAAGCGAGTTCCAGGAAAGGCGCAAAGCTACACAGAGAAACCCTGTCTCGAAAAACCAAAAAAAAAAAAAAAAATATTTTAGCTCTTCTGATTTTATCCCTTGTATTTCTCATCCTCTTTACTTTTATTTCTTTGGTTTCTAGTCTTTCTGTGCTGTATTTAAGCAATTTCTTTGTTCTATTTTCCGGCTTACTAATTCTCTCTGCAGTTGGGTTTAATGTGCTAGTTAACAAAGCTTTAGCTCTGTTCATTCTAGCTGATTTTGAAAAAGTATCGGCACCATCGACTTTTACAATTTTCTATTTTCCTCAGACCAAACTGCTTTTATATTGACCTTAAGACTTTTAGAGTCTGTGTTTGACAATTCCAGTCTTTTAAATCTGTTTATGCTTCTTTTTTTTTTTTTTTTTTTTTTGCATTAATGGCTTAGTTTCAGGTGAGTTAGGTTCTCTTTTCCATTCTGGTCATTACGTCTGAAACTGAAACATTACAAAATAATTTGGAGCTAATGAAGGTGGCATTACCTGTCTCAAGGACTGTTTTTGTTCAGTCTTCCTGGGAACATAGACTCAACACCAGTCTGCCACAGCTTAGTCCCAGTTTACATCTTGAAAAGTTTTTAAACAACCAGGTGAAACTACAAGGCTACAATTCAAGGAAGGCAGGAAAGCTGGCCGGCTGATTTACTTCCAGTTTACTCACACTCTGAGTATGAAGCTTTTGGGATACCAGCTTAATGGGTATATGAAGGTGTGAGTGTCAGATTTCCACCTGAGCCACAATCCTTGGCCTGGACTTCGCTGCCTCTTTTCATGAGTTCACCAGAACTATAGTTCAGTCTTCAACTAATGCCCAAGGATACAGGGTGATTTCAGAGAACAATTTATCTCTTTCTAGATTTTGATTATATAACTACTTCTTATATTATACACAGGGGAGAGGAAAAGCAAGGAGAGGGAGAGAGAGAAAAATATGAATGAGAGAGTGTATGAGAAAATAAAAACTGGCCGCTAACTCAACTTCCTGTATTCAGGCCTTCAGTGGATTAGATGACGCTCATCCACACTGGAGGAGGCCTTCTGCTTTACAATCTACCAAACCAAATATTAATCTCTTCTAGTAATATAATACCCTTATAGACACGTGTAGAAAGAATGCTTAAACAGCTCCTGTATGAAAGGACCAGGCAGACACCATAACAGGCTGCTCAGTCTTCTCTCAGAGATCAGGCCTCAATTTCGGTTTCCTGAGACTTGAGCAAGTGGTTTCTGGGAGGGCCATGAACAAAAGCCATAGTCCTTGCAGGTACTCTGACCACTCAAGGTCCAGCCAATTGTTTACTGTCTGGGACCCCTCACCAACTTAGAGCTATGTGCATGGGTCAATGTGAAAGTCTGGGCCACTGAGCCAGCCCCCACAGTCAGTACGTGCTAGGCCAGCCAGCCTCCATGGCAGCTCAAGGACAAAGTCTGGGACTTGTCCAGGCCTGCCCAAAAATGGATTACTGTATCCTCCAACTAACCCTAGCCAATTAAATGTAACTAACGTGATTGCCACTCACATAAACCAATTCTGAGTCTGTTCCTATGTAGTCTATAGACCCCAAGCACCCCTTGCTTGAAAAACCCTGCCCCATTGCTACTCAGGGTCTCTCCCGCTCTGCTGCTGTGTCAGAGAGACCCGAGTTAACTCTCAATAAAAAGACTCTTTGCTTTTACATTGGATTTGGTCTCTTGGTGGTCTTTGGGGGACTCTGGGTACAACATTGTATATCCACAGAAATCAAATTAACCATCGTGAGTCTATCCCTTAATCATACGGCACCCATAAACATATCCTCAAAAAGCATACTTATTTCCAAATAGCAAGGTTAAAATTCCATTAAATATGATACAACTATGTTGCATGGAATTTAAAAAGTATTGACTCCTCCCACCAGGAAAGGCAAAGTCCCTGGAAGAGGTTTACTCTTCTCCTCGGTATTCTATAATGTTATGATATAAAATGAACAGTATTTATACATTATATGTATTCATTGCTTGTCTCATTGCTGTCACTAAATACCTGACGAAAGTGACTTAAGGAAGAAAGGAAGGGTTAGTTTTGTCTCCCAGTGACAGGGCACATCGTCCATCAGGACAGGGCTTGAGGAAGCTGGGCACACTGTACCTGCAGGTGATAAATGTTGATGCTCTGTCCAAAGCGAGAATGAGTCTTTAATTAAGCTCATCTAGAAATCCCTCGAAGACAGGCCAAAGGACTGTCTCCTTGGGGATTCTAAATCCTGCCAAGTTCACAATCAGTATATCATTGTAAATATATGCCTTGACAACTTGACACCCAAATGTCACTTTTCAGACTTAAAAAAAAATATTGTGTGTGCATTGGTGTTTTGTCTGCATATATGCCTGGGGGAAGGTTTAAGATCCCCTGGAATTGGAGTTATAGATAGTTGTAAACTGCAATGTGGGTGCTGGGAGTTGAACCCACGTCCTCTGGAAGGGCATCTGCTACTCTTAACCACTGAGCCATCTCTCCAGTCCCCTCAATTTTCAGTCTTTTACCATTCATCACCACAGGCTCATAGTCATCTTATAATGCAAAATACATTCAGTCTAACTTCAAAAGCCTTATAGTCTTTTAGTCAGAGCATTGTTTAAAAGTCAAAAGACTCAAGGCAATCTATAGGTAAGCTCCTATAAAAAAACAAAACAAAAACCAAGGTACATATTTCCAATAAACAATAACACAGAATAAACATCCCCATTCTATAAAGGGAAAATACAAGAACAAAGTACATATTTCCAATATACAATGACACCGAATAAACATTTTCATTCTACAAAGAGAGTGTGGGGGCTTAACAAGGAATTATTGGACCAAAGCAAGATTGAAACCCAGCAAGGAAAACACCAGCTTCTACCACTCAATGTCTGGCGTCTAGGGCTTGTCATGGAACAATGTGGGTTTCCCAGGACTTGAGGAGGCCTGCCCCTCCCCCAGCTCTCCCACCTATGACACACACTACCTCCCTTCTAGGCTGGCTCTGATCTGTGCTCAGCTTTCCTCAACGGACGGAGGCATCCTGAGGTCTCCACTGCACTGTAAGCTTCACCTGCACAGCATCATGTACTGGCTTCTCAGGGCCGCCTTGCAGGGATTCCAACCCTGTCCTATTTTTCCTGCCTTAGCAAGTCTCTGGACCCAGTGGGCAAGCATCCATGATGCCCTCAATCTTACATCTTTCCTGCCTGCAAAACCAGTACCATGTGGATGACGCAGCCCAGTTCTGCTGCCAGCTCGGGATGGTACTTGGCACTCTTAAGGACAGTTGCATCAGGTTCTATGTGCTGACCCGGGGGAAAAATTTCCCTTAGCAGTTGATTTTGAGAAGCAGGGAATCCCTACAGTGGCATTCTCAGTAGAGGCTAGTGGTTCTCAACCTTCCTACCACTGTGACCCTTTAATACAGTTTTCTTATGCTGTGGTGACCCCCAACCATAAAATTATTTCGTTGCTACTTCATATGTGTAATTTTGCTACTGTTATGAATTGTAATGTAAATATCCTATATGGGACCCCCAAAGGGGGCATGACTCACATTTTGAGAACCACTGGTCTAAGCTCTCTCCAATCAAATGAATTTGCATTTTCACAAGATAGAACCTTTGATGGGTAGGTTCTTACCCTCAGAACACTTTTCCTGTTGCCCCAGTCAGTGTGAAGTGCCAGGTTTTCCTTTATAGGTGCTAACCCCTCTAAGAATTACAGCTGCTTTCAAACCTGCCCTATCTGTAAGATTAAACTCATCTACACTCTTCCTCACAAAGCTGCACATTTTATTTGTCTGTCTACTTCTTCCCTTTCTGATACTGGGGATTGAACCCAGGACCTCATTCGCGCGGGACGAGGGCTCTGCTGCGGAGTTATTGCCTCTAGCAGCGTACTTCCTTTCTGTCCTCTCTTCACGTAAACCTGGACGAAAACAGTGAAAGGTGGCATGCCACAGGCTGAACGCTATCCTGTCTTGAAATGTCCTCCACCAAACAAATTAGTCTGTCACCTTTCAATTCAGCCTCACTCAGGTTCTCAGGACGCGGGAAGAAGTCAGCTAGATTCTTCGCAAGAACATCTCATGAATGGACCTAGTCTTCCTGTTCAGGGTCCTTGTTCTCCTATGAAACCTCGCGAGTTAGGCTTGCTCATGTTTCTCTTGGCATTCTCGTCTTCAACACTCTCATCAGAAGGGCCCCACTCAGCTCTTCTTGCAGCACTCTGAGGGCTTTTGTAGCCCCCAAACTGCAAACTCTTCCACATTCTTCCTGCAAAATAGTTCCAAAGGCCGAGGAACCACACGCTCCATTTTTAATCACAGCCACAGCCCCACTTCTCGGTACCACGTTTCTGTATCGATTGCTTTTCTTGGCGCTACAACAAAATGACTAATAGGAGCAGTTTTAAAAGGGTGGTTAATTTGGCCCCCGGTTCAAGGGTACAGTCTGTTATGGTGGGAGTGACACAGCAGCAAGAGCAGGAGGTGGCTGGTCACATTGTGCCCAGAGTCAGGAAAGAGAAAGTAATTCATGCTGGTGTTCAATGAACTTTCTCTTTTTTATTCATTCTAAGATCCAAACCCATAGCATGGGGCTGCCCTCACCTAGCATGGGTCCTCCCCTCAAATAATATAATCTGGAAAATCCCTCACAGATGGACCGACCCAGAGACTTTCTTTCTTGGTCATTCTATATTTTGTCAAGATGACAATCAATATTAACCATCATTCAGAATATAAAATCAGTATAGCTTATATCATATCACAAGTGAATAAAAACAAAAATGAATATACAAATTAAAAGAAGTACTCATAGTAGCTATGGTCATCATTTCTGTAACTGGCTGCATGTTTATAATTGGTATTTGTCTTCTGCTCCTAACTCTATATTACCATCAGCAAGCACCTTAACTGGCCCTTTCCCTCTGGAATGAACCAGACGTTTAGTCCTGGAGAGTCTGAGGAATTAGTAGTCCTGCTTAGATGGAGTTTGCAATTGTGACATTATTCACAGGGCATGGAAACACTAAGAAGTCCTAAGAAATCTCCTGCATGCAGACAAGCTCTTCCTTGCCTTTGCTGTAGCACAGTGGCCTAATTTTTCCTTGGTACCTGGGATCAGCTGCCCCAGCCAGTGCTATAACTACTTTCTTTGTTGATTCCGAGACATGAAAAGCTCTAAGTAGCTGAGCAGAAACTTCAGTTTCCAGTTCAGTGATCTCCTTGGTGTGTCTCCCGGCAGAAGCACTCTTCTCTTTTGAAATAAGACCTCTAGAGCAAAAGAGCATAGTGTCAGGAGAACAGAAGGGAAAGGGGGAAAAACGTTAGTAGAACATTGGGTATAAAATGATGAGTGGTGCCATTTCTGTCCCCCTACCCCCCAACTCCTGGACCCATCTCCTGACTGTGGGAGAAATGGTACCATAGATTGGATACTGACTTAGAACACATGGGGCATTCTAAAGAGTCTTGCCCCCACGCTACAAAGAACTGTATGCCGCCCCAGCTCTAACTGAGTCTTCAAAGAGTACTTCACTGCTGTCAAGACAGCTGCCTCAGAACAAGAACATGATTCTAGTTGGCTCCTTAGGCTTTGAGGTTGTGATCTTCCACTTATGTGAATCTCAGCTGTCTTCAGGAGAAAAGCTGGTATGAAATTTCTAGCTTGCCATTTTAGGATTTATGTTAAGAAAACATCAAGCCAGAAGATAAGAAAGAAAAAAGTGTCCAAAACATCACCAGCAGAGATATCTAGTATTAAAATTATAGTACACATGTTTATAGAGATTTCTATGCATACAGCCACATGTAAGTCAATCTAAATCGATGGAAACTTTTTACTGGCTAATCTGTAAGTTTTATTAAACAACTTTTTTCATGTTAATGTAGAAATCAATTTATAATGTTCATATAATAATGCTAAGCTGATATCACTGAGTACTTACTATGTTCATGGACCTTTCAGCCATTTAACATTCGTGACAACTTTGTAGAACGTACTTTTTAGATCATGAGGCTTCCTAAGAAATGCTATGAATTGTGAACATCTTACAGATTCAGAAATGGAGACAAAGAGATGTCTTAAAATGTACCAGAATCATGAAAGTAGTAAGTCGTGGGTCCAGATTTAAACTGAGGGAATCTGACTGCCAGGCCTATGCTTATAAAAACCAGACAAAGCATGGGATGCCACTACACGGATGCATTTAATTTATTAAACCAAGACCTCCTCCTGATGCATAATTAAATTATTCACAGGGTATTTTTGCTATTATGTAAAAATAACCTTAAAAATTCCTTGGTGTACATCTTTATGAACTTGCCTATTTAATCTCCTCATAGAATATTTCAATAAAGAAAATTGCCATGTCATGGGCACCTGTATATACCTATGCATGTGTATTCATGTATGCATTTAAGCTGAAACATTTGATACATACCGTCAAAGTCCACTGTAGACAGTTTATTAATTCAGAATGCCACGTTAACTTAGAAAATGCCCTTAACATCCTTTTAGCATTGAGTCTTGTCAGTTTTTTCTTCTCTGATAACTCTGAACACTGGAAAATACTCTCCATGTTTACATTTCTTTTCAGACTGTGCCAATGGAGCTCTGACTGTCTGGTGAGCTATCTGGATTCTGTTGGCTGTTTCCTGTGTACAGTCCCAGAGCCTCTGCCTCCTGTTCCTCCTCATCCGATGTCCTCCAGGAAAGTCAGCTATGGGGCTGTGTGTCCAGTCCCAGAGGAAAGCAGACTTCAAAGCTCAGTGGCAGTCTCTCTCCCAAGCCAGGTTTTCAGGGTTGTGTGTGCTAACCTGCATCTGCTCATTCCCTCTCATCTTTCTGATCAGCAGGAAAGTCTTCCATCAAAGAAGCTTCATGGCTAGCGGCATTCTGGAATATTTTCTCCCGCAAGCCTATAGAGTCTACATAGAGTGTGAGGGCTTTTAAACCTGTTACACTGTTCCAGATGAGTCACAGGCTATAGAAGAGCTGTAAAATGATGAAGGAACTTCAAAATATACCTCCTTCCCTCTTTTTCTTGCTTCCTTCTCCTCTTTCATTTTCATTTCCTATTAAAATGTATTCATTTTGTTGTATGTGTATGGGTGTTGTGCCTGAATATATGTATGTGCGCCATGTGTGTGCCTACAGATGTTGTCAGCCACCACGTAGGTGCTGGGAACTGAGCCCAGGTGCTTTGCCAGATCAGTGCTCTTAACCACTGAGCCATCTCTCCAAACCTTCATCATTTCTTAAATACTGTGAGAACCATAACTCTCCCCTACTTCTCTCATACCTTCCCCGCGCCCCTCGCTGTTATTTCTCTATCAAAATCCCCCCTTGCACCTCGTCTGTCACAAACTTTTTCCTTTAAATCTGCACTGGTAAAGTTCAAAGGATAAGCAGCAGGCGTTTCCTGGAAAGCAGAGGAGAGAAAACATCAGGTGGAGATTGTGACAAAATGGCTCCGTCTCCTTAAGTCAACGGCACAGCGTTTGGAGTTCCGATGATTCTGGCAAGCCAAGGTGCGGGTGTTTCCTCTGGGAGACGCGAGAAGAATCCGAGAGGGTGGAGTGGCCCAGGGATTTCTTGCCCTGGGGATGAAGAGAGATCAGTAGGCAAACCCTTGGGCTCAGGCTGCCACTGACGTGAACCAGGAGGTATTGGGACCAGAAAGTGTGGGAGGTGAGACAATAGATTTACAAAGTTCCCGGAATCCGTCACACAGTATCCCAGGTTCTTGGCACACTGGGAGATGTTTAGCAAGGGCAATAGATAAAGAGGGGGGAGCTCTAGAGAGTTACACAATTTTCCTTGTTGCAGGATCCTTGGAAACACTTATATGACAATATGGATCACTTAAGTCTAGGAAGAAGTGACCATATGATGTAGCTTAAACTTTCTTTACATTTCTTGACCGCAGAACACTTCACTTTTAGATCTTTTACATTATATAATATAATTTGGTAAGTAGAAACATATTTGTATTTTTGCCTTTGTTTATAGTTGAGATGCTTTGTAACTGCGGCTGTTTTATTTGCTAATGGTGTACAGAGGGAATAGGAAGGGCCTGCAGAGTATCATACAAAGTGTTTATGTTTAAAATGTCGGAAAACGGGGCTGGAGAGATGGATCAGAGGTTAAGAGCACAGGCTGCTCTTCCAGAGGTCCTGAGTTCAATTCCCAGCACCCACATGGTGGCTCACAACCATCTGTAATGAGATCTAATACCCTCTTCTGGCATGCAGGCATACATGCAGGCAGAACACTGTATGCATAATAAATAAATAAATCTTTAAAAAAAATGTCCGAAAACATCAAAAGTTCAATGTCCTTTAAATATCCTTTAAAATGACTTAATATTGTTTGTTCAAATGATTTAATGTTCCAAGATGCAAGACAATATTGAAAATCCTATCAAGATAATATTGGACTTTAATGATATTAAATTAGCATGCACAAGGATGCTCTTATTATTATAGTGTATTTTTACCCTGCGTTTGCATGTGCATGCTAATGTAAGACAGGAGAGACTCTGTCCTCACTCACTGCTGGCCTGTATTTGTAGCCGGGATCCCTGTAATAAAAGACAGATTACCAAGGAAAAAAGAAAGCATACAAATTTATTTAAATGTTATATGACACAGGAATGTTCAGAAATAAAGACCCAAGGAAAGAAGGAAAACTGCGTACAAGTGTGCTTAGGTTTGATGAACAGAGAGCCAGAAAGCAGATGTGTAATTAAGTGGAAAGGAGTGTAGCCTCGTGGTGACAATGTGCGGGGTGGGGGCGGGGTTGCGGCTTCAGAACCTTCGTGGTGTCACTGTGGCTTGGGGAAAAGCGTGTGCTTTTCCTTTGAGTGAAGGGAGCACAACTTTGGAATAAAGGCTTTATGATGATCCTGTAACTTCGAGGGAAAGTCAGAATTATTACATGTCCTGCCTCAGGAGAGAATGAGGAGTGATAATAAACCTCTTGCTTCTGCTTTATCCTCAAATGCCAAGGGACCGTGTTTGGGGTTAGGAGGTGCAGACCCTAATCACACCAGATTCTTCTTTAGATGCAGCTTTTTAGAAAAAGACAAACAAACAAACAGGTCGTGCGGAACTGGGCACCTTACTTTTTGCATTCAAAGCATTTTGAGCATGGAGTTAAACTTTTTTCAAAACTCTATGAAGAAAAATAGGAATTTACCTAAATATTTCTTTTTTTAGTATCTGGGCTATATTAAAATTTTCTGTTTTAGCACTATGATGAACATCTTTTATATCTACATTTATTTACTTTTCTGGGTTTTTTTTTTTTTCAGAATGAATACAAATGTACAATAACTTAATTGAAGGGTGAAAGCTCCATTAAGATTCCTCTCGCTCATTGCCGGCTTGCCTTTGAGAAAAAAATCATCCCATTCAAAGAATCATCAATAGTGCTTAAGACAGCTCCTAGTTACTGTCTGGTTGCTATGAGGAGACACCATGACCAAGGCAACTTATGAGAAAAAGCATTTAATTAGGGGCTTGCTTACAGCTTCAGAGGGAAGGGTTAGTCCATGATCAGCATGGCGGGAAGCATGATAGCAGGCAGACACGGTGCTGGAGCAGTAGCTAAGAGCTCACATCTAATCAACAAGTTGCAAGCAGAGAGAAAGAGCTAACAGGGAATGGTGTGGGCTTTTGAAACTTCCTCCAACAAAGCTGTGTCTCCTATACACATACAGTTCCACCAACTGAGGACCATGCACTCAAATAGATGAGCCTATGGGAAACGTTCTCATTCAAACCACTACGGCAGCCAGAGATAATGCCCTTCTAAGGTTCTTTTGACCCTTAAGTTAAATGTGGTTGTTAAGCAAGTGATCCTTGCTCTGTGCATAGTTCAAGCTTTAAAAATTAAATGCAGCCCAATTTCCTTCCTATTGCTATAGTCTAAGCATCACCTGACCTAGAGGTAAACTCACACTTCTTGAGAATACTCTCAAAATTATTTGTACATGTGTTAGCAGATTGTGGTGGTATTATGTTCCCCCCAAAATATTGTATACCCTAATAAACTTATCTGGGGTCAGAGAACAGAACAGCCACTAGATATAAGAGGCCAGAAAATGGTGGCACACACGCCTTTAATCCTAGCATTCCAGAGGCAGAGATCCACCTGGATCTCTGTGAGTTCTAAGCCACACTGGAAACAGCCAGGCATGGTGACGCACACCTTTAATCCCAGGAAGTGAGCCTTGAATCCCAGGAAGTGATGGCAGAAAGCAGAAAGGTATATAAGGCGTGAGGACCAGGAACTAGGCTGGTTAAGCTTTTAGGCTTTCGAGAAGCAGTTCAGCTGAGATCCATTTGGATGAGGACTCAGAGGCATCCAGTCTGAGGAAACAGGATCAGGTGAGGAATTGGCAAGGTGAGGTGGTTGTGGCTTGTTCTACTTCTCTGATCATTCATCATTCACCCCAATACCTGGCTAAGGTTTGATTTTATTAATAAGACCTTCTAACAATTTGTGCTATAGCAGATCTACGTAAATACATTCCCATCACCCCCTCAAAATCTTGACTATTTCAGTTAACAGTATTACTGGGTCTTATCCAAGATTAGCACATAAAGGGTATGCTCATATATTTAACAGTCATTTGCCATTCTACTGTGTAAAATGCCCCACTGTGGGGAGTGAGTGTACCACTATATTACTGAGCATTCATGACATGAGCAAGGCCATGCCAAGGAGGCTGAAGCCTCAGACTTATGGGAATGGTAAGTTAGCCTTCCCCAGGTCCAAGTACAAATGTTGACATCTGCTTGACCTTGAGCTAAAAGCAGTATGTACAAAAAGTGTAGACTTCCTCCTGGGTGACTACAAGACCGCATCCTCCCCTAATTCTGCTTCCCTATCAAGACCCCCTACCAAGATTAGCTAAACCACCTCCTAGCGTGTGTAATAAACACCTGGAGTACTCCCACCCCGACTGGCTGCGGGTGTGCCTTCATTCACGTGCATAGCCCACCCAATCCTAGCTTTTCATTACTTGTGTTAGCCTTTCTTCATCTCTCCTTGCGTCTAGTCAGGTGTCTAGAACCCAGTTAGGTAGCCACAGGAGTCCCACAGTTTACAAACCAACCGTCAATCCACAAGCATGTGCTTGTCAGTTCACGTAAACAAGAATATCAGTGCCATATTTCCTGAAGTACAGATGTTGCTGCAAAACTTGTGTGTGGAGGATCACTGGGTTTTCTTTGTTTCTTTCTTTGGTTTGGTTTGGTTTGGTTTTTGGTTTTTTGATATAAGGCTTCTCTGTGTAGCACTGGCTGTCCTGGAACTCACTCTATAGACCACACTGGTCTTGAACTCAGAGATCCACCTGCTTCTGCTTCCCATGTGCTGGGATTAAAGGTGTGTGCACAAAAGGTGTATGTAATCAATAACTTCACTAGATATTGGCACAATGCTGTGTGGAGACTTCAGTACTTCATATTCAAATTGAAGAGCCAAAGCACCCCCATTTCAAGCAAACCCCTCACCCCAGCTTGAAACAGGCCTGAGCTTCAAAATTCTCAGAGCTGCTGACATAAGTCCCAGGACAAAGTCCGGATGTTTGAAGAGCCGTCTGGTAGCAACGGATTAACCATAGAATGTCCCAATGCCGGAGATGGTCAAAGTACAGAGTCAGGATGTTTGAAGGACTCTCTGGTAACAATTGATTAACCACAGAATGCCCCAATGCTGGAAGTAATCTACAAAGTTTGACAAACAACTGGTTAAAACTACAAAGATAACACAGAAACTCTGAAAAGCCCCTAAAACTTGAGCCAATCAGAATTGTACCTGTACTCGCACCCCTAAATGATGTAACCTTGTGGTTTTTGCCTTTAAAAACTGAGCTTGCAGAGGGGCGGGTACCTCCTCTAGCCTCCACTGTGTTGGGGTGCTCGACCAAGGTCCCTGCCGTGGCTTGAATTGAAATAAACCTTGCTTTTGCATTTCGGTGAGTTCGTGTCTCTAGTGGTCTCTTTGGGGGTCTTGCGCCCAGGGCACAACAAAATCAGTCTCATGGGGCTTAGTTCCCTGTACCATCCGCTGATGGTGTATTGTCTTTAACTAATAACTAGTTTTCTGGGGAGGTAAAAGGAGACTAAACCTGTAGCACTTGCTGACTTCCCAGTTTAAATGCTTTTACCATGGCTCTCTCGGCTAGCAATCTAAAGGTGCTGTGCATGGAACTGGGAAAGACGACCATAGCCAGGGTTGTCGTCACCCACAGACTGTGTCAGCGAACACTCTAATCTTCAAGGGGCTGAGAGGTAGAAGTTAATACTGGGCTTGAGACTAAGTCACCATTCATATACACAAGAGCATGTCCTTTTCTAGAAGCTGTTTCTACTTAAGTGTATTTCCCCTTTTGGTAGGGGTTCATTTATTTGTTATACAACCACTTTACAGTTAGATCACTACATTTTAATCTGAGTAAGGTAGTAAACACATTCTTTGGTTTATTGCATTTGTTTTGCCGTCATGTGAGGATACTCACTCGCCTCTATATGCCCTTTAGGTTGTGTGTGATGTAGTTCAAGCTTTAAAAATTAAATGGTCTTCTCTATGGTAAGATGATTTCTGCTCATAGGATTTCCTCTTGTGTTCTTATAGTTCTACTTTTTGCCCACAAAAATCTTTGCAACTTGTTTCCTCTGTGTTGGATTTGGGGGAAGTAAACTGTCACAGAGATTGAGATGATCCTGTGGCCAGTGGCTCTCAAGTCTCCTAGATACTCATGGAACTTTTTGTCTACTGGTGTTATGAATTGAAGTCTATGGTTTCCAGTCTGTTTGACTGCCAGAGTTTAATTTTTGGTTTGGTTGTTGCTGTTTGTTTGTTTATATGTTTTGGTTTTAGAATCTGCAATCAAGCACATACCCAGATGAATTATTTTTTCATATTTCAAACCATTTATCTTTTGGTAGCCAAGGAAATGCTCCTTATCTTCAGTCCTGGGTGTCTTATATTAATACAGCCACTCTAGTAGTCACTGTTCACACGGTGTGCCTTTTACTGGTGTTAGTGTTTAGATGGTAAACGTTTTTCTTTTACTTTTAGCCTACATCTTTCTTTATATTGAAAGTGTATTATTTCTTGTAAGCAATAACACGGTCTGTTATTACTTTATATTTTGTAATCATTTAATTATTGAAACCAAACACTGTGTGGTTGGGTTTATATCCACAGTGCTTCTATTTGTCACATTTCTTCCTTCTTTCTTTATCATCTTTCCTGCCTTTCAGATTAATTTGATTGTTTTTACTATTCCTTTATTTCTATTACTGATTTACTGGTAAGATTTCTTCTTAAAATTTGTCTTTAGTGTTGCCTTCAGACGTTCCGTAGATTACTACAATTCATCACAATCTACTCTAGTTTAATATCATAGAAATTTATACATGATTAAAGAAACAAACAGGGCTGAAAACGGCTCGGTGGTTAAGAGTGCCTACTGTTCTTTCACAAGACCCAAATTTGGTTCCCAGCATCCACACAGGACAACTCACAACTGCTTGTAACTCCAGTCCAGGGAGATCTAATGCCCTCTTCTGGCCTCCGTGTGTAACTGCACTCATATGCACAGCCTCCTACCATATATATATATATATAATTTTTTAAGAAAACCTAAAAGCAATAAAGCATATAGCAATTTCTTTCACTTCCCTCCTTTATGTTAATAGTCTTAAATATTTTATTACTATCTATATTGTAATCATGAAAAAAATTACTGTTTTTGTTTTAAAGTCAATTATATTTTCTTTTTTTTAAATAGATTTTCTTAAAGATTTATTTATTTATGTATATAGTGTTCTGCCTGCATGTACGCCTGCATGCCAGAGAGGGCACCAGATCTCATTATAGATGGTTGTGAGCCACCATGTGGTTACAGGGAATTGACCTCTGGAAGAGCAGCCAGTGCTCTTAACCTCTGAGCCATCTCTCCAGCCCCATAGTCAATTATATTTTTGAGGCAAAAAATTTGAAAGAGCATTTATTTGATCACACAGGCGTGTGTGTGTGTGTGTGTGTGTGTGTGTGTGTGTGTGTGTGTGTGTAAGTGGTTTCAAATGCCATCAGAAGCCGTTTCACTTTGGGTGAAGGGCTTCAGCACTGTTCACCAGTGCAGAGCCAGCAGCACTGACGTTGATTACCTCGGTTATCTAAAACTGTTTTGTCATGACATTTTAATGGTATTTGCATTATGTCCAGAGCTCTGCAGTGACAGCGTTCCCACTCTGCTTTCTGTACCTACATGCTTTAGGCAAGTCATTCAATTGTGCCCTCTGGAAATCTATCCTCGTGGTCATCTTCATTTCTCTGTGTGCAACGTGAATTTTTATTCTGGATGCTTTTTATCTTCACATATTTGTTCATGGGTGTTCTTTCTTACCTTACACAAATCCCAGGTCCCAGCTATCTCACCTTCTCTTTCTCCAAAGCTTAAAAAACAAGCAAACAAAAACAAAAAGCAAATAAACAACAACAACAACAACAACAAACTACTCCTTATAAGGAATGTCTTCTGGTAAAAATTCCCTCCAACTTTTATTTGTCTGAGGTAGTCTTTATTTTCCCTTCACTTTTGGGTGTGGTTGAATCTTTGTCCTTCACACTCTCAAGTTCTATGTTGAAATCCTGACCCCAATATGATGGTATTTGGAAGTGGTGACTTCAGCAGGTAATTAGGTACTTAAGGTGGAGACCTCGGAAATTTAATTCCTGCTTTTATAGGAAGAGTCCGGAGAGCTAAATGGCCCCATCTCTACCATGCAAAGCTTGGGTCAGCAGCAATCTAAAAGAAAGCCCTCCCTAGAAGTCAACAATGGAGAATTCTTGTCTTGCTCTTTCTGCATCAAGAACAGTGAAAAATAGATTTGTCTTGTTTGTGTTAACCAGTCTCTGGCAATTTGTTATAGTGGCCAAATTGACTAGCATCATTTAGAAGACGAATATTTCAAGAGAACAAAAGTCTCAAGATGATTGTGAAGTATATGTTTTCTTTTCTCTTAAAAACTTGAATATTTCAAATACTCTACTCTCTTCTTCTTACCTGCTTCCTGGGAAGTCAGACGCAATTTTTATTTTTGCTTTTTTTTTTATAGGTATGATATTTTTATCCTCTTGTTTCTTTCTAGAGATTCATCTTTTATTGTCCGTAGCTTGAGTATGATATACCTAAGCATCATTTATTTATTTTCCTCTCCTTTTTATTTATTTACATTTATTCTGCTTGGCATCCTCTGAGCTTCTGTGGTTTGACATCTGGCATAAACTTGAGGATATTCTCAGTCATAACTGCTTCTTCAACTATTTCTATTCTCTTTCTTCTTCTTTTACTCCTATTTTGCACATGCTGTTGCTTAGCATGGAACCACCATTCTTGGATATCTTGTCCCAAGTTTTTAGGATTCTTATGTTCTAGAAGTTTCTAGTGCTATTTCCTAAAGCCCAGACACCTTTCCCTCAGATCTCTCCAGTGTACTAACGAGCCCACCAAACGCATTCTTCATTTTTGTTGCAGCATTTTTTATTTCTGGCATTTTTTTATTCTTTCTTAGAATTTCCATTTCCCTGCTCTACACCAACCATATGTTCCTCCATGTTGCCAGTTTCTTCCATCAGAACGTTTAGCACATTGATCACAATTGTTTCTGATTCCCCAGTCTGACAATCCCAGCATCCTTGCATATCTAAATTTTGGTTCTCCCTCTGTCTCTTCAAACCGCCTGTTTGTTTTTGCTTTTATTAGGCTTTGTACACTGTTATTGAAAGCCAGATATGCTGTGCTAGGCAAAAGAAACTCAGGCAAGCATGTCTCCGCCATGTTGACAAGCTGTGAGGAGAAAGAAAGAGCCCCTGTACTTCATGGCTTCTCAGTGCCTTTATTTGCATCTCAGAAGGCTTTGAAGGTGTTTTTCTCTCAGGTGGGAGAGCATGGCTAACACAGGCCAGGGCTGGTATTTCCCTTGCCCTAGGTTGACTTACTTTCTGATAAAACAGCAATCGGTTAGGTGCTACGGAAATGGTTTCTCCCAAGGGCAGACAATTTTAGTAAGAACAGAATGCTCTGACTGATTCATCTTCTTTGCCAGAAGCATGTGGGGATTTCTCTGGACTATTCCCTGTTGTGTGATATTTTGATTGTGTTCTGACAAATAGAGCTTGCTTGGAGTGAGAGGGTGGAGCTAGCCACTAGCTGACCTAAATTAACTAACCATAGAGGTTTGGAGGACTGTAGACAGAGAGGAGACAGGAAGTAGTAAGGCGGGGTGGAGAGAGGATCTTAGGTCCTTTTGGACAGAAGAATGGTAGAGGTAGGAGGCAACTGGTGGCTACTCCCTGCTTCTCTGATCTTTCTGGTTCTTACCCCGATATCTGACTCCCAAATTTTTATTGATAAAGATTAATTAGATTAATGCTTCATCTGGCACTCCACGTTGGGTGCCATATGTAGTCAGACATTTCTCTCCTGCCCACCAATTCCCAAATAATCACGCAGAGGCTTAATATTACTTATAAATGCTCAGCTGATAGCTCAGGCTTGTTACTAGCTAACTCTTACACTTAAATGAACTCATATTTCTTATCTATGCTTCGTCACATGGCTCATGGCTTGTCACCTCATTTTCTATACATCCTGCTTCCTCAGCAGCTGGCTGGCATCTCTTCTAATTCTACCCTTCTTCTTCCTAGAGTCTTCTGTGTCTGGCTGTCCCACCTATACTTCCTGCCTGGCTACTGACCTGTCAGCTTTTTATTAACCAATGAGAGTAATACATATTCACAGTGTAAAGAAAGATTATTCCACAGCAATTCACCATGAAAACTAAGTAAGTTTCCCAAAGATAAAGCTCATGAAAGTAAATCTGTGGCTCAGTCTTTGGGAGTGACTGGCTTTATGAGTTATGCTCCCTGAAGTCATTAAACTCTCAGGTTCCTCTACCCTGAGCTTCCAGCCATTTGTCCACATGCAGTTCAGGTTCTCTCCCCTGGAGCTGGGTCCTGTAGAGATTTCTGCTGGTTGGTTTCTGCTCTGGGAATGGCATCTCTCTCTCTCTCTCTCTCTCTCTCTCTCTCTCTCTCTCTCTCTCT
>CABHPH010148307.1:7564-31195 GCA_902168325.1 Peromyscus nudipes
GGCCTGGAGAAGCCTTTGGCCTGGAGAAGCCTTTGGCCTGGAGAAGCATGTGGCTGGTTAAGCTTTCAGGCTTCTAGCAGCAGTTCAGCTGAGACCCATTCTGGATGAGGGCTCGGGGCATCCAGTCTGAGGAAACAAGACCAGCTGAGGATTCAGCGAGGTGAGATAGCTGTGGCTTGTCCTGTCTCTTTGACCTTCCAGTGTTCACTCCAATACCTGGCCCGGGTTTGATTTTATTAATAAGAACTTTTAAGACTCATGCTACAGTCTGACTACAGCAGACGGTGTGTAAGTCAACCCAACAAATCCCATTTTAATATTCTGTTCCTCTAGAGAACTCTGATTAATTCTGTATTCATGTGCTCACACACTCATGCATACAGCCATTGCACACCCATTACACACGTCTACTCTCGTATGTCTATCTACCCATGCAAACATGCATACACAGCCATACACACTTCCCATGTGAACACATACAGGCACACACATACATTGACATTCATACACTCTCAATTACACACTCACATATACACATTTACACACACACACACATCTACTCATGTATAGTTGTGCTCATTCACACACACATACATAACACACACCTACACAGACACATACTCTTACACATAAACACATCATACTCACTTTAACTCACAGGTGAGCAAGCCAGGCAAAATTAAAATGTCAGCATGCCTGGGCCTCCTCAGAGTTCCTAGGACCTGCTCATCATAGGAGGGAGTCCTGGTTGACCTTGGTGACTCCCTCTCCTCTCCATGGCAACCAGTCTGACATCTGTTTGTCAGGTTAAAAGCCACGGGCTGACATGATCTCTCATGTTAATTCATGTAGGTCAGCTGATCAGCTGTTGATCATGCCCTGTGAGCTAAGGCAGCGGACTCATGACTGACCTCTGCTACACAGTATGTGTTGGGGGTGGGTTTGGTACAGTTGGGCTGAGGCTGGGGTTAACTAGTGTGAATACAGCCCACGGCAGTGGCTTACAGTGGTGACGGCATCCTCAAGGTTATATCAGACCTAGTGAGGTCCAGTGTGTCCATCAGGAAGTGGGTAAGACATACATTTGCCGACTTGATGGACCCTCCCTCAACCAATCCCCCTCAGTGGGGGAGGGGGTGGCTGGGGGAGGCTCTGAATGTGTCCACACAGTGCTCTCCAGTGACTGGAGGTGACCAGGGCCGTGGAAACCCAGGCCAGTTGGCAGGCTCTAAACTCTGAGTTTTGTGCTCTCTGGTTGTGGGACACACTGGGTTTGTGTCCTCACAATGTTGTCCCTCCTTTCAGGGTCACTTCCAAAGAATGCTAAGTGGCAAGCACCAGAGCTCGGCATTTGATGCTCTGTGGGGACCAAAGCAAACCTCCTTTGTGAGCCGTGACAGCGCCGCTGGCTGCGGTCCTTCAGCTGGGAGACGACTTACTCGGCAGTTGCTCCATAAGCACCCGTGAAATCAGCCTGTGTTCTCTAGCCGGGCAGACTTTGATACTGAGGAGGGGCGCTGTCCCAGTCTGGCTCCAACTAGAGAGCAGAGTCCAAAGCAATGGCCAAAACAGCCGCTTGTGCCAGTTGCTCAATGGGGCGAGAGATTTCTTGTGGGCCGCTGACACGGTGATTGCCAGCTCCTGACCCTGCTCAGCTGGGCTGGGGTATAAGTCCGGCTGAAGCCGGCGCTCATGTGTGGTGGGGGCTCTTTGAGGGCCCTGGCTGCTGCAGTCAGATGCTCTTCTCCACTTTAGCCTCCTCTCCCGGGCCACCCCCGAACCCAGGTGTCCAGCATCACATGAGGAGTGCAAGCCATAGTCCTCAAGGCATCGGGAGGAGGCTGCATGCTCTGCTTCCACCCTCCTGTCCTTGAAGGGGGGGGGTCTGGGTTGTATGTAGGGGCTGGCGCATGGGATGCCAGGGATGCCCGGGGCTACCATGGCAGAGAAGGATGAATCTTGATGTGTGACTCCCCCCCCCCCCCCCCCACTCCCCAAGCAGGGTTACTGCTCTCTGTCCCAATTTTTGCCCCTTGGGACCTTAAGGGGAGGAACTTCCACTGAGGATCAAGTGTCTCTCACTCACTCCGTCTCCCTTCGGTCTCTGCCAGACAAACACTGGCAACCCTTTTTGCAACTTCTCTGGGACAAGTCACTGTCCCAGCTCTTGCTGTGCCCTATGTTGTGGGTCACTGCTTTGGCTTGTGGCACTTGTGCAGTGGTGACAGCCCAGTCATACAAGGCACCCATCTTGCCCTAGGCTGAGAGAATTGGGCTGGGGGAGCTAAGGAGGCCAGTTCTCTTCCTTCCTATTTCCGTGTACCTCCAACTCTTACTTGAGTCTTTTCTGTTTTATCAGAAGTCCCTGGTGACATCCCAGCCCCTCTTAAGCTGCTTCAGCCTGGTCACCAAGGCCAGCCCAGCTCCACTCAGCTCTTCTCCTGTGCAGGTTCAAACCCCCATTCCCTTCCTGATGGGAACACATGGCTTGTCACAGGGGAAGCCACATGTGAAAGCCACACGATGCTCCTGGGACCCACCCTCCTGGTGTCCTTCTGCAATAAACACAAGCCCAGCTGTCCTCATGAAGCACCCTCTGTATACACGGGGCCAGGAGCCCATGGAGGGGGCAGTGTGTGCTGCGCTGAGGACCAGGCCTGATGTCTGCAGCAGGTGCCTCCACGGTTCCTTGAGAGCAGGAGGGCAGTGCATAACTGACCCTGGAAAACCGATTCCCCAGGCCCACTGTGCTTCATGAGTCAATGTTGACGTCTTGGTGGATGGCTGGGAATTCTACGCATCTTCTGCTGTTCCCACCTACACACCAGCAGCAGAGCCCACACATGCTGTATGCCAGGCCCCGAGCTAACTGTCTCCACTCTCCTAGTCCTCACACAGCTCTATGAGATGGGATCGTGATCACCCTGTTCTATAGATGAGCAGATGTCATTCTGAAGTCTCAGCTCGAGTGTGGTATAGCTGGAACTGGGTCTCCACCCTAACCACTCACTAAGAACCTCCCCAGAGGTCGCTCTTAGCGATTAGAGGGAATTTCTCAGAGGTTTTATTGTGGCCCCTGGAAGGCTAGAGTGGCTGTTGCCAGTTTTTAGGGGTAGAGCCTGAGTCCCCACAGTCCAACAAGCTAGGTTTGGCCACTTGTCAGCAATATGCCAATAAAAGAGACAACTAGTAGCAGAAAAACCGAGAAAGGCTATTTATTCAGTGGCCATATGGAGGAGGAAGAGCAAATCGAGAGGTCCAGTGGACCCCTGAACCATATCAGGTCCTGACAGGAGGTTTAGATTAGAGGTCTGCAGAGCTAAGCAGTCCTGGTCAAGGTGCAGCCCCGCCCACTTGGTCAAGGTGTGGTCCCACCCACCACTGACGCATCTTTGTCTCAGCTCATCTCTCCTGCAAGGTGTTCTGACAAGCCAAGACTCTGAAATCTCATTCTGGGGACAGATTCCTTCTCTGGCTACTACCAGGTTTCAGTGGTCTCCTTCCTCCAGCATCTGGGAGCATCAATTCCTTGGGAGTCACTGTCTCCATGGTCTGATTCGCCCATTGTCTGGATGGTAACCCTGGCCTCACTCTTGGTTACCTCTCTGCCAGGAGCCCCATCCTGTGTCCACTCCTGGGCTCTGTACCTCTTCTTCCTTCAGGAGTCAGAAGAGATGTCTCCTGTTTCCCGTGTCCCATCCAAGCACACCTGACCCTCACCACACCACTTCACCGCCATCTTACCAGTTGCTGCTTGGTGCAAAGCTACCCCTCCTGGGAACCACTGTTTCCAAAGGCTGCTGAGTACCGGACATCAACCCAGTTCTGACTCCATTCATCACAGCCCCGAAGGGCCTTCTTGGCTCCAGAGAGCCTCAAAGCGTTGATTGTGGGGCCAAGCCTAGAATGTGCCGGGTCCAGGCATTTATTTTTAAGGGTCTCTGTCAACATTAACAATTTTCTTAAAGAGTGTATATCAAAATTCCCAGCCAAATGGCAGGCGACGGACTTACCTGTGAAAATGAGGGATCTCAGCTGGAGAAGCCTGCCTACCTACCAGCTTCGCTGTCTGGGCCGGTTGGTTTGTAACTGCCAACTTGATACAAATCTAGAATCACCTGGAAAAAAGAGGTTGTTTTTTTTTTTTTTTTGTTTTTTTGTTTTTTTGTTTTTTCGAGACAGGGTTTCTCTGTGTAGTTTTGGTGCCTGTCCTGGATCTTGCTCTGTAGACCAGGCTGGCCTAAAACTCACAGAGATCCGCCTGGTTCTGCCTCCCAAGTGCTGGGATTAAAGGCATGAGCCAGCCCCGCCTGGAAAAAAGAATCTTAATGAGGGATTGTCTAGATGACCTTGGCCGGGTGGGGGGGTGGGGGGGGGGGGGGGGTGGGGGGGTACGTCTGTGGGAGACTGTCTTGACTAGTAGGAAGGCTCACCTTCTGTGGGTGGCACTAGTCTTTGGGCAAAAGGTCCTGGATTTCAGCTGAGCACTGACATGTATGCTTTACTCTTGGCTCTCTGCTTTTGACTGGACACAGTGCGACCGACCAGCTGCATCAAGCTCCTGACCGCCCATGTCATCCTTACAATGACAGACTGGTGACCTGGAATTTGTGACCTAGAATTCTGAACCCAGGAAACAATAAACCTTGTGCTGCTTTTAACAGAGATTTTTACAGCTGCCATGGGGGGATCTGGGGTGGGGGTAGTTCGCTAGATGAAAGGAAGAGCACATTTAGAGGCTCAGAAGAGGGGACAGAGCAGAGAACCGAGGGGCCTGTGAGGATGCTAGTTTATCTGCTGGGTTAGCATGCTGATAGGAAATGAAAATATGATAGCATCCGATCAAGCAGCATGACAGTTTATTTTATGTGTCTGGGTGTTTCGCCTCCATCTGTGTCTGTGCACCACATGTGTGCCTGGTGCCTGCAGAGGCCGGAAGAAGGCATTCAATCCCCTGGGATTGGAGTTACAGACGGTTGTGAACCACCATGTGGGTGCTGGGAATCAAACCTGGGTCTGCTAGAGGAGCAGTCAGTGCTTTTAACCTCGGAGTCATCTGTCCATCCCTAACATGACATTTCTTTGTGATGGCTAGGTGCCAGGTCTTCCCTGGCAGGCCCATATTGTACACAAGAAAAAAAAAACAAAAAAAAACCAGAACAAGTCAGGTGTAAAACAACACGTCCCTATGCAGAGATTGTCAAGGCAGTCATCCACACATGGACCTGTTACTTCACTTACCATACGGATGGGGGCATCTCTGTGGCTGCCACAGCTGCTGCGCTGGCCGCCCGGACATGGCAGTGAACACGATCCATCTGTTGACAATAGGTTCCAGCTTCAGAGGATGACAGAGTGCAGGTAAACAAGTCAGCAAGCAGCTTCTGGGGAAGCTGATGCAGGAACAGAAGCAGATGGGAAGGAGGGGGTCCTGGGGCAGGGCAACTGTCTCCTGTTGTGTGATGCAGGAGGGCCTCCCCGAGGAGGTGACTCCTGAAGGCTAAGAAGCAGCTGTCATGGGGGGATCTGGGGGCCGGTATGCTAGGTGGAGAAAATAGCACATGTAAAGGGTCAGAGGAGGGGGCAGGGCAGAGAACTGAGGGACCCGTGAGGATGCTAGTTTACCTGAAGAGGAGGGAGGTGGTGGGAGATGGGGTCTGGACACACATCAGCCACTGTCGAGGGGACAGGAAGAGAAGTAAACAGCATTAGTACAAAGCTGTTTAAATCTCCGCATGCAGGAGGTGTTACACCTGCCTGCCATTCCCCTGGTGAAACACTCAACCTCCACTCCATCTCCACAGGCCTCCCTGGTCCAGGCCTCCGAGGTTGTAACTTTGCTCAGTTGATCAGGTGATGAACTCTGAGTCAGGTGATCATCCTAATCCGAGAGTGCACGGTCTCTCTCTCAAGGCACTACGGGAAAACTTTAATCTTTAAATACAGGTAAACAAATCGTGATCTCTCCATGGAAACAGACTGGGGGAAGAATTTGTTTAAACAGCTCCAGCATTGGGGCAGTCATTCCTCATCCTCTTGGTTTGGAGAGCCTGCTATACTTTCCAGGAATACATTCTCTTGCCCACATTCATCTGTACTTGGGGAACACGGGGGAGGTATTTCTATGTGGTTCATATTTATGATTCTTTTTTCCAACCTAACAAAGGACCAAAAAACAAAAACAAAACAAAACAAAACAAACCCGTAGACTCACAGCTGTGCCTACTTTGTGGCCAGCCCCCCAACACCCTTTTCTTTCTGCATGCTCTATGTTGAATGCTACGAGCCAGCTCTCTCTGCCCCTCAGTGGTAGGTGGTGGCTGTATTTGCCCACCTGGAGTCCAGTCCTGGGTTCTCTGGTTTCACCACCTTAATCTCACCCTAGGCGATACTCCCTCCCCAGCTACAGTCATGGTGGGAACTGGCCCATTAGCTTAGCCCTCCTGACCCCAGAGCCTCCAGAGCCAGTGGATTTTCCCTGCCTCCTACTCTGTTCCTGCATATCGCAGTTTTGCAGATGGTGGGTGAAGCTCCATGCCCTGACTGAGGAGATGTAGAGGGAAAAACACCAATTTTATTGTTTTCTTTGTTTTGAGAGAGTCTCACTATGTAGACCTGACTGGCCTGGGACTCAGAGAGATCTTCCAGATTCTGTTGGGATTAAAGATGGGTGTGACCATGCCAGGTTTAATGCAGTGTGTGTATGTGTGTGTGTGTGTGTGTGTGTGCACACGCGTGCACAAGAGGGTGTAGAACCTAGGGCTTCATGTATGCTAGGCAAACACTCTACCAACTGATAAGCTGAGCTGTTTCCCCAGCCCAATAAATATTATTTTAATGCAATGGATTAAAAATAAAAACCAGTGTAATAAAATCTACAAAACTGAGAACATCAAAATTTTAAAGACTGTATCTAATGTTTACCAGGAATCAAAATTTCAGCTGTTTCTAATTTTTTGAGTGCTAAGCCTATTTTCTTTTTTTTTTTTTGACAGGGTTTCTTTGTGTAGTTTTGGAGTCTGTCCTGGAACTCACTCTGTAGACCAGGCTGTCCTCAAACTCACAGAGATCTGCCTGCTTCTGTCTTCCAAGTGCTGGGATTAAAGGTGTGCACCACCACCGCTGCCCAGTTGCCAATTTTATTTTTAATTTAGAAAATTGGCTTTGTATCCTGTAACTTGATTGAGTTATTTTTAATTAAATAATTGGAGAACTTCATATATAAGCACTAATTTTATTTTAAAAGTTACTATGATGAGGGTCAAAGCATAATTTAAAAACACTAAAAACAAACCAAAAACCCACCACAACAGAACCAAAACACTCCTCTCCTGAATCAGTTTGTAGCAGAAACAAGCTTGTAGTTCTTGCCTCCTAAGGCAACTGGACCAGAGACTCACAATGCCATGTCACCTAGGCAGATTTTGTCTGAGCAGTTGGAGGGATGCCCTGATTGGCTGGGAACAGGAATGACTAAGCTTCGATCTCTGTGCAAACAAACCTTTGGGGGTTTTAAGTGCAGCCATGAGAATTCTGACATCCCCTTGATGTCAACTGCCCTCTGTCCCAAGTACCCTGCCCATGACCCCAATACGCTGTAGAAAGAGCCGAGGAGAACCCCAAGGAGGAGACTCCCGTCAGGATCTAGGAGGAAGTGAAAATCATGTCTTGGCGGGTGTCTCGAGGCATCTGTGTTCATCACAAACATCCAGGAGCCCACACGTGGGAGAAAGCTGCGCGCAGGAAATCGCAGGTGTAGAACATGTGGTGTATGATTCATTTGACTTTTTAAAAAAATGAAATGGGGGCCATCAAGCTGACTCAGTGGTCACCATAAAGCCTGGTGTCCTGAGTTTGATCGATGGCATTTCTAGCAAGAAGAGAACCTGTTCCTACAAGTTGTCCTCTGACCTCCACACACCATGGCTTGCCAGCCCATGTACACTCACATACACAAAATATATAAAAATGTAAAAAATAAAAATGAAAAAAAGCAGCCTAGCTCGAGAAGGCTTCACCAAATACCTAAAGATGGATGGAGTCTCTGCTGTTGATGAAGTCAAGCCCGCAGAGAAGGGACAACATGAGAGCCGGGGAGGCTCTGCCTTAAAGGAATAGAGGCTTTTCATTTTTTAAAAGATGGAAAACACTCCTGGAGAGGGTTGCTAAGGTTAAGGAAATGGTTGTTAAGATGAGAATTACAGGCCCTGAGCTGTGGCAGCTCTGCCCCTGGAGTGCGGAGTTGTGAGGTAAGGTAGTTGACAGATCTCGGTGGGAGTGGGTTGGGGTTGCAGGGGGTTTGTGATGGGGATCAGTCTGCCGAGTTGTGCCCACTTACAGGCTGCCATTGTGGGTCACACAAAGCGCAGGTGTCCGGAGCGGGGGTCCTCAGCCTCTGGTGTGTATCTTATAAGTCACCCAGAAGAGGAAGCAACAACAGACCCCAGTTCCCACCGGAGCCAAGCTTCCCATTAAAACGACATGGAAGTAGGGTGTGGTGGTTCCATCCTGTTACCTAAACACTCAGAAAGCTCAGGCAGGAGGCTTGCTCTGAGTTTGATGCCAGTTGGGACTATATAGTGAGATCCTGTTTCAAAAACAAACGAACAAGCCTGAAGTGTCCATTTGGATCACATTTGGTGGAAATGTTCGAATTGTGTTGACCTGGGAGCAGCAGGGACTCACTCCTGTGTCTGGTCCAGAATGACTGAGCCTGATGTCCACCATGTGATTCTGGAGAGCTGGTTTGGAGGGGCTCAACGGGAGACAGATAGTGCTGGGAAAAGGAAGACAGACAGAAAGTGCTCTCCGTCTGTCTGTCTGACTATCTCATCTACAGAGTCACACCCACAACAAAACCCAAGTGAAATTGGGTTTGAATTGTTACTTCGCACATATCTAGCTCGGTGGACAGAATAAATCTGGGTCTCCTTAGTAACTCAGTGGGCAGGAGGAGGACACAGTCGCTCCAATAGCTAGAGAATATTTCTAGAGCAGTTTGGGCTGTTGCTTTGGATTAATCTGGCTAGTGTTGTATTTTTCAAAACGGTTCTCAATATCCGCATTATATAGCCACCTCTCTGTCAAACGGAGTTCTCTCCCTTTGGTGGTCTTCTCAGTAACATGAGGTGATTGGTGCTCCTCAGCAGGAACTTTGAACACTCTTGTCTAAAACTTTGAGCTAAAATAAAATCAGCACAGCTCTCTGAAGCCCATTGGAAACCGATTGGACACCCGAGTGATTCTGTTACGAAGATCGCAAATCAGAACGAACTGAGTGTGTTGGTATGAACCTGTTAGCTCAGTGCCCAGTAGGTGAGGGCAAGAGGTGGAGAGTTTTAGACCAACCCCACTACATAATAAGATCCTGCCTTAAAGGATAGGAAGGAGGGGAGAGGGAGGAGGGGAAGGGAAGGGGAGAGGGAGGTGGGGAAGGGAAGGGGAGAGGGAGGAGGGGAAGGGAAGGGGAGAGGGAGAAGGAGGGAAGGGGAGGGGAGAGGGAGAAGGAGGGAAGGGGAGAGGGAGAAGGAGGGAAGGGGAGGGGAGAAGGAGGAGGGGAAGGGGAGGGGAGAGGGAGGAGGGGAAGGGGAGGGAAGCCCAAGGCAGAACGAAATGAGACAGATGGTGGAAAGGGATGGGGAATGTGCCTGATGTCCTATTCTGGCCTCCGCTGAAGTCAGCCGTCCTGTCAATCTTATTCTGAATTTCCTTCGGTCTTTCAGAAGGAGAGAATGAGGACTTGGGAAGCAGCTCAGTCAGTGATGTGCTGGCCACACAGGCAGGAGGTCCTGAGTTTGGATCCGGTGTGAAAAGCTGGCGAGATTGGGGACAGAGATGAGCAGCTCCTCAGGACTCACGGGCAAGTCCAGGTTCAGTGAGAGACTCTGCCTCAAAAACCACGGTGAAAGCAATCAAGGAAGACCTTGGTGCTGACCTCCTGTCTCTCATATGCAGTCTCATGTATGTGTGCACACACAGCATATATGCACACATACATACACACACACAAACATGTACACACACACATAGACAAACACATACACAATATACAAACATGCACACACAAACATGTACACACAAAGATGCACACACACAAAGATGCACACACACAAATGTGTACACACATACATAGAAAAACATGTACACACATATACAAACATGCACACACACAAAGATGCACACACACAAAGATGCACACACACAAAGATGTACACACACAAATGTGTACACATACAGAGGAGAACATCAGCCATTGCAGCCTATGTTGTCCTCTCCCATGTGACTATTCCTTCTGTCACCCAAGGGGAAAACAAATTGTATCCAGCTGTACGTAAGACGCCTTTCTCTCTGTCCACTGAGGTAGGATGGGAAAATAGAGTGAGTTCCGTCCTCAGGGGCTCCCAGAATCACAGCCTCATACAGGCCACGTGACACTCTCCTCACCGCTCCCCGGTCCTGTAAGTGCCAAGCACATTTTTGAGCTGTCTGCCCAGGTGCTCGCCTTGTGTGGTGGGTGGGCTGGACACGCCAGAGGGTCCGGGTAGGATCTGAGGAGGTGGGATCCCGAGGGCTCTGACCTCAGGGGATCACTCCACTCATGGATCATTAAGACGATGTCATTGGGGTTTGGTGGAGACGTGGAGTGTGGCTTGGTTGGAGGACATAGCCGGTGTCCTGACCCTTGAAGTCTTTCCCCGTCACCACAATGTTCTGCCTCACTGCAAACTCACCGGATCAAGCCAGCCAATCTGAAATTCTGAGCCAAAAAACAAAACAAAACAAAACAAAAACAAAAAACCCCTTTCTTAAGTGAGCTGACTTGCTCAGGTCATTTGTCATAGCAAAGGAAGGTGATTAGCAATTTCCTTGTGTGTTTTCCCAGGGGTTCCCCTCAGGTGTCCACTTCAACTCTACCTTGTATATTTTCAATCACATAGAGAGAGGCCAGTGTGAGGCACCCAGCACCCACCCGTCTCCGGTTTCAACATTCTCCGTGTATCTTGTTTGTCTACACTGTATTCCATTTGTGTCTTTTCTCCTGGATTATCTTGAGGCCAATCCTAGACCTGACATCATTTTATAATACTTCAGTAATGTGTCTAAAAGGCAAGAGCTTCTTTTCAAAGTACAGACAGGATATCAGAATCTTGTCTGAAAATGATTAGCAACAATTCCTTAGATGTTATCAGATATCTGCTCAGTGCTGGAATTTCTCGGATGATCTCATACGAATCCCCCTCCTTGGTTTTATTTATTTCATTTTTTAAAATAAAGCTTCAGGTGAGATCAGGGTCTGGGGGTGTTTCCAAATGAGATTTATTTTGCAAAAGTTCAGTTTGGACACCTCCATCCCATAATGATGCCCCTCCTGCTTCAGGGTCTATACTGCCAGGTCTGTACTTTAGCTCTTCCATCTGTTGTTAATTTCCAGTGTTCTTGACTTCACCCCGACTCTTGTGTGAGAATGCCTGTGTGTGTGTGTGTGTGTGCGTGTGTGTGTGTGTGTGTGTGTGTGTGTGTGTGTGTGTGTGTATGAGCATGTGCAAACATTCATTCGAACTCTGATCATGTTCTGATGAAAACAATTTCTGTTTTTTAAACTATGGACTCTGGTCCAAAATTATTCTAGGGGAAATCCTGCCCTAGAGAATTGGTCCTTAATTTTCTCACAGCCAGCAGGATCACTTTCCTGGGCAGACTTGTCCACCTGACCTGGCTGTTTGAAAGGCCCAGCACAGATCACTGGGGGATTGTCCTTTTGCAGATACACTAGGAATCTGTGTGATTTTAGGGGAAAGATGCCGCTGTGGAGACCCCACCAGCCTCATCTAGTTAAGTATGACAACCCCAAAGTGCATCTGTTTTTCCCTTTTTCCTGGTGAGGGCCAGGGATGGTGACGTTGTGGGGCATGGATCTTTGGCATCTTCGTAGGCAGATTCACACCTGGGAAGCTAAGGTGAGCCACCCTGGGAGATTGTGGCCAGAGCAGAGGGCAGGACGTAGGCAATGCCAGAGCAAAGTCAGTGAATTGTGCAGAGGGAAGTACTGACTGGATGTGAGGCTCATCCCCCTTCAGTGTTACCTGTGGAGCATGTGAGGCATCTCCTGGTGGAATGACAGTGGGCAGGGGAGATCCCATCACTGAGGAAGCCAAGGGACAGGACCTAGAAGCTCAGTTGGCTGATCTGGCACAGCCCAGGGCAGTCAGGGCCTCTGAATGTGGGAATAGCCACATGGAACATTTGTGCAGAGATCTGAGCTAGAATTAAGGACCTGGAACATCAGGCAGGTCCACTCAGGAGAGAGGGCTGGGGTCCCAGGGAGGTGAGATCTGGGGGAATCCTTCCAAATGAGATTTGTTTTGCAGAAGTTCAGCTTGGACACCTCCTCCCATAACTGTTCCCCCCCCCCCCCAGCTTCAGGGTCTGTGCTTCCACCAACCCGCCCATTGTCAAGGTTCTGTCCCCATTCTGGCGCCAACTATGTACGGGACTTGTTCTTAGGTCAGTCTGCACTTTGTCGCCACTACACGGACAGGGTCTGCCGTATATTTTTGAGGGAAAGGTGTTAAAGAAAAAAAAATTCTGGCTCTTGTTGAACTAGTAAGGAAGACTTTATTCAGGACCATTGCAGCCGATGCTTTAGCAGTCTGTTTCCCATCTCCGTAACAAAATACCTGAGGCTGGATCACCATAAAGAAAAGATGTTTATTTAATTCACAGTTTGGAGGCTGAAAGCCCAAACATCATAGCGTTGGCTCTGGTGAGGGCTCCTTGGCTATGTGGCTAGTAACAGATGGCGTCATGGGAGGAATACTTTTGAGAGGGAGAGACAAGAAGCCAGAGAAAGGAGGCAAGCTGGTGAGAACCTCCCACTCGCTCTACCTCCTAGAGGTCGGCCACCTTTTCTGTCACCACACCGGGGACTGTGCTTCTGTTATATGAACACAGATCATGTGACAGGTCATGGGTGACAGACGGCATCTAGTCACAGCGGTGCCAACCGTTGGTTACAACAGGAGAGTGAGGTGGTGAGGTGGGCTCCACTCCAGCTATGGCAAAACGGTGAGTTTCACAGCTGGGGCAGGTTGGAAGGTCCCGGGAGGAGAATTGGTGGGGTGAAGAAGTATGGATCAGTTCCTGATGGATTAGCAGTGGTCTTCGTTGGGGATAGGCCAGGGTGATTGACAGCAAGTCTGTGAGGTGGGGATTCTTGCTGAGACAGGACTGGGCAGATCTGGTGAGGACAGCTCAAAGCTGAGGCCTAGCTGAAAAGAAGCCTAGAGGACCTGGCTGTAATTTGGTGGCAAAGGAGAGTCTTTGTCCAAGGACGAATGAAATGTTCTTTTGCCCCAAAACAACAGCTGTTTCTCTATTATATGTACACGTGTGAGGGAGTGCAGGCATTACTGCGGAGGCCAGAGGAGGACACGATGTCATCTGGTGTCTTGCTCTATTTGTCACTGAACCTGAAGTGAGATTGACAGCCAGCCAGCCCCTGGGATCCTCTCCTGTGCCCACAGTGCTGGGGTGAAAGATCACTTACAGCCGTGTCTGGCTTTTTACAGGGGTGCTGGGACCCCCAACTCAGGGCCTCACACTTCCTCCCCACTGAACTGTCACCTCAGCCCTCAAGTGTACCTTATTAACATTCTTGGCAGACTTTTCTCCCCCCTCTACCGGGGATTGAACCCGGGACCCTGCGCGTGCCGGTGGAGCACTCCCCACCCCAAGCCATCCTTTCAGTTTTTCAAAGGGGGTTTCTGTTCACGGTTTTGTTTTCTTTCGTTTTGGGTCAGGGCTCTCTGTGAGCGACAGGAACAGGTTTGGCCACAGAGGGACCAGTTTCAGCTGCTTGTGATGTTTTGGTCACCCTATTTAATGAGCAGCTTCCAAGAAGAAAGCACAGACTGCCTGGGTGAGGGGCCAGTCACCTTGATTGGCAGGCCTTCCTGAGTGTGTGTGGGAGGGCCTTGTTCTCCTGAAGAGAACTGGGCTGTTGGTACAGGAGGGCAAACGTGGCTGGGCCCTCCCAGGCTACCTCTGCGCCCTCCTTCCTCCTGTGTCTTATCGCAGGAAGCTCTCTTACTCCAGAATGAGGTTAGTAAACAGAGCGACCAGTGTAGACACCGTTACAATCCCACCGTTGTCCTCACTACACTCAAGGACAGATAAAAGGGACTGAGTCTTAGGATGCTGTTTATAATAAAAAAGGACAATAGAATCCCACAGTATTAATGTGCAATAAATAAGTGTCTGAACAGCTGCACCATGACGTGAGGCGCCTGAGAAATGTGTGCTTCTGTGGCTTCAAAAGCAGCAAGACCTCAGAAGCCACCTGCCTGAGACCTCCAGGAGACACAGGGTAGGGGTGGAGTCGGCACCACGGAATGGCGCACTCCGTAGATTTAAAAAAATACAAGGTTTGGGAAGACGGTCCGATGGGAAAGTGTAAGTGTGCGGGGCTGAGTTCAGATTCCCAGAACACAAACAGGAAATTGGGCACAGTGACGCAGGCCTGCCATCTCGGCACTGGGGAGGTGGAGACAGGAGGATTCCTGGGACTCTGTGTGTTGCGGGTCAGTGAGAGATGCTGCCTTAAAAAATAAGGTGGGCATCATTCCTGAGGAATATACCTGAGGTTGACTTCTGAACTTTACCGTGCACACATGTGCGTGTACACACACACACACACAGAGGCACATACACGCATACAGACTCTCGCATAAGTGCACGCGTGCGCACGTGAGCACACACACACAGAGACAGACACAAACATACACACACACACACACACACACACACGCAGAAATGCACACACACATAGACACACAGAGACACAGACCCAGACACACAGACACACAGACACACATACAGACAGACATAAACATACACACACACATGCAGAAATGCACACATACATACACACACAGAGACACAGACACAGACACAGACACAGACACAGACACACACACACACACACACACACACACGAACATGCACAAGTACAGACACAGAGTAACAGTGCTTCAGTATCCAGGGGAGTTAGCTGGAGACTCACCCAATAGACATTTAAAAGGCTGATTGGGGTGCCATGGGACTGTCTCAAGTGTTACAGCACCTTGAGCTCCTCCTGTCCATCAAGAGCCAATCTGGTGAGGAAAAACAGGGAAGAACTTGAACCTCAGTGGGTGTCTTGTCTGGATCATGAGCCCAAGTGACCTCTGACCTTCGCTGTGTCCGACTAGACTTTTCACACTCCTGTCCTGACAGATGTTGATTGGAGTAAACTGATAATGAAGTCATCCCCCTGCCTCAGATGATCAGACGACCCCCTCCACCCCACCAGAAGGAAGCAACTTCCCTTCCATCCATCCAGTCCATCTCCACACCCCTCGCAGCATGTAACTGTGTCTTCCTTTAGATTATCCCTTGAGTTGGCTCTGAAGTCTTCCTGGATCTCTCATTAACGACTGAGGTAAATAAGTTTTGACACATGGTTATTTGATGTTTCTGAAACAGCTTTATCTTTGAGAATTTAATCCAAACACTGTGGAGATGAACACCCAACTTTTCTTTTTTAAAGTTGTTCCCTTTAATATTTAAAAAGTTACTGCATTTTTTTTGAGATTATATCATTTCCCCCTTCCTTTTCTTCACTCCAAACTCTCCTATATACCTCCCCTTGCTCTCGTTTAAGTTCATGACCCTGTTTTACAATAAATGTGTGTGTATATGCATATACATATATATTCCACATAATGCATGGCCTCAGAGATACTGTGAAGTTGTGACGTCATAGCCCTGAGATATCACTGGGACAGGGGACAATAGCCAATAGCCTGATGTGTTTTTCTGAAGGGTTTGTTTTTATGTCATATAATAATATTAATAATGTTCATAAAATATCCAGAAACATTACACACATACTCAAAAAAACTACCCCAAAGTTTAGTTTGGATACAGGAGGATCGAATACATGTATTAGTTAGTCCCCACAAGCTGTGGAGTTGTGCCTGGGCACGGGAGCTCTGTGGGTCCTGGGGGACCCCTCTTGCTACACCACCTTCTTACTGGCTCCTCCAACCTTCTCATTTCCATAAACCACCCCTGTAGATCACCCCTTGTTCTTCTCACAGGCCAAGCTCACGGCCATCTTAGGCTGGGGCTTCTGGATGTCACCTCTGGAAGCCAAGACACATGTTCTCCCCGTTTTCCATGCACCCAGGACCCCTCTGCAATGTCTTCTCCCAGGAGGCCTCCCTGTCACCTAAGTAACTTCCTGTTTCTCTTGAGCCCCTGACCCCCGCCTGACTTTTTCTCTCCACGTTGTGTTATTCACCTGCTTTCTTCGCATAAGTCAAGTCTGCAGTGGCTGTGTGTACTCCTGTGGCCAGTGCTTAGGACAGATATGGCCGTACAGAGCAGGTACGCTGTCATATTTGGTGGGCGGACCGTGTCCGCCCAGCTGAGACCTACCTCCTGGGTTAGGCTGAGTCGTTTCTTCTTCCCATCATGACTTTGCCACTGTGTGTTTGCATCTAACATGGGCTTTCTGAGCCCCTCCACCTGTGCGATGGATTGGGTTGGGGTGGGTTGGACAAAGGCAAGTCACACAATCCCTGCCTCCTGGAGCTGACCTTCTCCAAGGGAGATGTGGACGTTAACCACTGGCTTGTGTCTTTCCCACTCTCAGATGTCCTTCTGCCTCACTTTCTGAATGTGTGTGGCTTAGCATTTGAAAGTCCGAGCCAGGAACCAGGTGTGATAACAAGATGGACTGAGGCTGTGAGCAAGGTGGTGAGAGAGCAATTGACAGCCAGAGAGTTGGAGGGACAAACAGGAGCTGGCAGAAGGGAAACCAGAGGGACAGTCACCTGGACAAAGGGAGCAGTGGATGCAGAGGCCGGAGACTGACCAGCTTCTGCTGATGGGTCAGCTTCGTGCTGTCTGGGAAAGCAGGAGAGTGAATGAACTTGGAGGGTGACTCAGCTTTCCACCCAACTCCGTGGAGTTCAGTGAACCCAGCCCAGACCCATACAGCTCAACCCACTACAATCCACCTGACCTTTCTACCTAACCCACCCCACTCCAACCCACTCCGCTCTAGTTCAACCCTCCTCCCCCTCACCTAATGTAATCATCCCATCCCTGTCCAGCTGAACCCAGCCCAGGTCAGCCCTGGGGTCTCTGAGAGCTGGTCAAGTACAAGGGTTTTTACAGAAGCGGAGACTCACGAAGCCCAGCTCTTGACCTCCAGGAGCTCTGGGTCTTTCAGGGAAGGGGGTGGGGGATGGGCAGAACAAAGGATAGGATTCAAGTTCAAGGCACCACACGCGCGACCCTATGACTGAGCACTTAACACAATGCCAGGGGATTTGTGCAGAGTTCACTCTGTAAGAGGAGAGAAGAAACCTCTTTCTGCAGTGACCAGGCAGTCCTTCCATTCACTCACTCACTCATTCACCCAGCAAGACGTATGATGTTCAGGTTCTAGGTGCTTGGGGCTGGAGGATGCGGGAGTGGCGGGAGATGCATCTCTCCCCTATGGGACTTCGGAGAGTTCACAGACAACGCAGGGAGCAGATAGCTACGTAAGACCTTTCAGAAGGGGACAGAGAGGAAAGTACAACAAGGTGGTGGATGGCAGAGAGCAGGTAAGCAGAGAGTGGGTGAGGGAGTGTGTAAGAGGGAGTAGGTGGGAGGGAGTGGGTGGGGGAAGTGGGTGGGAGGGAGTAGATGGCAGAGGCCACAGCAGCACGCGGCCTCTTAGACGCAGTGTCTGGAGACAGAGCTCTCTGGCCCCTTAGGACTGTGACCAGCATGCAGAGCCTTGAGACTGGGACAGGGACAGTAAGTGCAGGACTCTGAGGGGACCAGGACCGCCTCCTGGTTGTACTTCAGGAACAGCAAGGGCGGACAGCTGTTCTGGGATGGGGAGCAGAGTCAGGCAGGAGGGGGTGGACCCGGCCTGTGGCTCAGAAGAAGGCCTTGGTGAGAACAGGGCTTGTTACACCGGGAATACATGGGCTCAACTCATCTTCCACTGGCTGCTGGGAGGGGCCATCCTGTCACTTCCTGGAAACATCCCATGGGAACATTTAACTTTACTTGGGCTGTGGAAGCTTTTTTAAGGTCCCATCCCACCCTGGCCTCTCTCTGCTCCTTGGCCTTCCTCTTGGCCTGTCTTATGAACTCCCTGCTCCTCCGACTCTTCGTTCCCAAGCCAGATAATTTCCTGTGCATTCCCGAGGTGATTTAAACACAAGCTCAGGTGCGGCTGTCATCCCATGTCAACGCCCACAGAGAAGGAACAGGAGGGACAAAGAAAATAATTGTGTGACCTCTGGTCAGTCTGGCTGGCACAGGGAAATAAGGCAGGTGACCCTGGTTGTGGTTGACGGTGACATTTCATTTGAGTGCCTGGGTCAATGGAACTTCAAAACAATGAACAGCCAAGTGATGCTTGTGGAGGCACCCAGGGTCTGTCTGATGCTGGGAGGCGGGGAACCCCGTGTGCACAGGACATGTGTTACATGTGCACGTACTGGGTACTTACCGTGTGCTGGACATGGCTCCTGACGCTTCACCTCACTCTGTCCTCAGTAGCTCCTCAGAGGGCTCACACTGCTCGCAGGTAAGAAAGGGAAGGCGGGTTGTTAGAATGTGCTGTTGGTCCTCACAGTTTGCTGAGGAATGCGACTGCAAGCTGTCAATCACAGCCCATGCTGGGCAGCACATTCTGCATCTGAGGAGACCAGTGTTGGTGGAACAGGGCAGGCAGCGTTCTGCTACAATTATAGATCCCAGGCTCGGCCTCTTCTCCCGTCAGCCCATATACCTAGTGACTGCAGCCCAGAAGAGCAGCCTTGCAGATGTGGCTTGTGCTGGCCTCTGTGACTTAACACCCTTCTGCTAAAGCCACTGTCTCCCCCATGGTAGGCGTGTGTGTGTGTGTGTGTGTGTGTGTGTGTGTGTGTGTGTGTATGTGTGCTTGCATGTACTCATGCACAATTGCATTTGGGTGCAAAGGTGTATTTGCACACATGGGTATATGTGATTGTATAAACGTTTGCACAGAGTTCCTGGGGCCTCATAACCTGGATTTGTATCCCAGGTCAGTCACTGGCTAACCCTTAACTTCAACCCAATGGTACAATTTCTGGATGCTTCTGTGTTCTCCTTTGTCCCATGGTAGCAATCACTCCCTACCCTACAGGACTGATTGGAGATGCTTTGTTTCTGTGACACTCAGAGAAGGGGGGTCTGACACAAGATCAGTGCTGGACAAATGTCAATCACTGCTGGCTCCTGTGACCCTTAGTCTCCTGAAGGCCCAGCTCTATTCCCAGGGTGACTGCAAAGTCTATCTGGTTCTTATGAAAGGCGAATGGAGGAGCATCATGGCCCAACTAAGCCAGGTGGCCTTGAGCAGGTGTGTCACCTTCCTGTGCCTCGACTTCCTCCTCCAAGAAATGAGTCCGACCATCCACTTACAGGGAGAGGCAGGTGGGGAGTGAGCACTTGGAGTGGGCCTCGGCTCTCTGGTCTCCATTCATTTTCCAGCCACATTACTCCATCCTCCGTTCTCCAGCCATCCACTCGTGTTCCTGCTAGACGATCCTTCCCCGGCCTTTCTTTGTTGACCCTACCTCGAATGTGTAATGTCTCGGGTCAGGCTGCTGCAGCTTGTGGCCATCCTCTGCACCAAGAGTGTCAGCATCGTACAGCTGGAGCGGGTACCACCGACTGCCCAAGCTTTGGGAACCCTGACAAGCCAGGTTTGGCCATCTGTCCCCACTACACCAATTAAAGAGATTAGCAATAATGAAGAGCAGAGAAAGGAGGTATTCAGTGTGGCCACATTGGGAAGTGACCCCCATGTCTGCTTTGGTGTCCTGACATGAGGTTTAGCTTTCAAGAGAGAGGCAAGAGGTCTGCACGACTCAGCAGCCTGGTCAAGGACGGGCAAGCTTTGTCCATCACGACCCACCGCTGTCCTGGCTCTGACCTGTCTCCACAGAACAGTCTGATGAGTTGTTAGAATGTGTAGAATCTCTTTCCAGAGGCAGGTCCCTCCTCCGACTGCCACCAGGGCTTCAGCCTTTCCCTCCCCGAATCATGGGACTCCTGGAGAGAGTTTAATTCTGTGGAGCCCACTGTCCCGGTGATCTGACGGCACAGATGTCTCCCTTCTCCTGTCAGCACGGTCACGTTGGTTCCACCGCCTGCTTTCATGAACAAAGCTTTCCTGAGACATGGCCCATCGGTGCTCACGTCCCCTCTAACTACTTCCTTGCCTCAAGGATTCAGGCGGCAGTTGGGATGATGAGCATACCCCTGGGATTTAAAACATCTCCCACCTGGCCCCTGCTCTGCTCAGCTATCACACTTGACAGCCACAGGCCTGGGAGGGGGCCCCAGAGAGGAGGATCTGAGTTAGGAGTCTGGATTGTTTGTTTTTGTTTTTCGAGACAGGATTTCTCTGTGTAATAGCCCTGGCTGTCCTGGAACTCACTCTATAGACCAGGCTGGCCTCAAACTCTCAAAGATCGGCCTGACTCTGCCTCCTGAGTGCTGGGGTTAAAGACAGGGGTCTGTTTCCTGAGGTGATTTTGGAATGTCCTACAGGGGTTTGGGGGTAGGAGGCAGGATGACTTGCTCTCTGGCAGTCCTGTGGTCCCCAGCTGTCATGGCAGGAGGTTGTGTCTTGGATGTCAGTTTTCTAGGCTGCCTCAGGCCAAAGGAGACCCTCAGGAGGGAGAAGTTGGGGTTATGGTCAGATGCCCACCCAGTAAGTACTGGGCATGGTACGTGGGCTGTACCAGCCGCTCCAGCACCGCCAGAGCCCATCTCGAGTTCCTAAGGCACTTTCTCAGGTGTTGACCCTTTTTCTCTTTTCTTTAGAGATGAAGTGTCTTATAGTCCAGGCTGGCCATGTAGCTGAAGATGACCTCTCCTGTCTCCTGTGCTGGGATTAGAGGTGTGTACCACCACTCCCAGCTTACGTGGCACTGGGGGTGGAAGCCAGGATTTTGTCGATGCCAGGCAACCACCCTACAAATTGAGCCCCAGCCCGTCTGTTGCTCGCCTGTGACTGTCCTGCTGCTAGCTGTGGCCTGTGGACTGTAACGGAGGACAGGCACTGAGGAATGCTGCCCGGGGACGCTGGAGTGCGTGTCTTGGTTGTAGACATGTCCCTGCCTCCTATTCATCTCTGACAAGATTAGGTTCCCCTTCTTGGGATAGCTGAAGGAGCCAGGAACCTGGGCAGGAAGCCCAGACTCAGAGATGGATGTGTCCAAGGTTTGCCTCCTCGGGCTGTTTGACCTGGGGCTAATGTGACAGTCCTTGAGAGCTGGGGTGGGGTGGGGTCATATGAGCCAGACGCTCCAGGGTTTAATTGTTTTATTTCCAAGATGAGGAAGCTGAGGTCTGGGAATGTGACCCTGTGGGTAACCTAGGGAATCCATATGGGGATATTTGGGGGCCCATTTAACCCCAGCCTCAGCTGTTCGCCACACAGACCCTCTTCTTGCAGCCTCAGGGTCCCAAGGGGGTTAGAGGAGAAAGCTTGGAATATTTCATACTTTGGGAGGACAGACAGTTTCCACCACACCTCCCCTAATACCCCAATACCTATCTTCCTGTGTCCCCCGCTGTGGAAGTCCCCCACTAGTATCCGGTGCCAATGGACCATATCACACTCCAAATTCACTCATGGAGCCTGCTGGTAAATGCTGCCTTAACTTCTGCCCTCAAGACAGGCAGCTGCTCCCATGGTAGACATTTCATGGCCGTAACAAACGCCTGACAGACACAACCAAGGGAAGAAGGGCTGGTTTTGGCAGGGCCAGAGATTTCAATACACAGTCCTTAGGGTGGCATGGGTGGGGAGGAAGGGAGGAATATGAGAAGAACCTTCAAAGATATATGTTAGTGACCTGCTTCCCTCGTTATGCCCTACCTCCTAAAGTTTCCAGAACCTTCCAAAACAGTACTACCAATGGGGACCAGTCATTCAACCCATGAGTCTACGGGGATATTTAAGATTCATGCTGTTAGATAATAGCCCCAGGTCATGAGGAATTGAGTCAGGCAATATCCTGTAGCCATAAAGAATGGTTTAGCCCCATCCTGACCGTCCAGCCCTACTGCAGAAATAATATGCCCCATATTGAAGACAGCCCATCCTGCTTCCAGTCAAACCACACACAAAAAAGCTGTAACTTCCTGGTAGCTTCCCACATCTACCCACAGAAAGGTTGGGGCCTTCCCTGTTCCAATAAAGCAGTCGCAGCCTGTACAGATCTAGTCTGTCTGTCTGCCTGTTGTCTGCCCCATTTTTCTTATATAAGCATAACAGCCCCTGAGCATGTGTTAGCCCCTGGGGTTAGCTGTGTGTAGCCAATGCTTAAAACAATAGCTGTCTGAATAAAGAGTGAGAAACAGAGAAAGGTGTGTGTGGCTGGACCAGAGTCAGGATGCAACGCCAGAGACCAGAGGGGTCTCCAGGGTCTACATCACTCTGAGTCTACAGGTTCTCACACACGCTCGGCAGGTGCTTTTACCCCCTGAGCCATCTCCCTAGCCCTGTGACTTTCTCATTTCTAAGTCTGAGTCTGGCTCCTTCGGGGGATCATCGCTCAGCTGGCCTTTCTGTCTTAGGAAATCCTGTTTTCTGTACGAATTCCTCAGAGCGAGTCTGCTGCGAATACAACAGCCCATTGACAGTGTAGGAATATGGAGCTGCCTACCAAGTACCAGAGGGGCAGATGGTCAAGAATGTGCATGTGCCCAAGATACACTGTGATGCTGGGACCAGGTCAGACAGACAAACTGGGGCAGCTGCTGCTGCTCACACATGTTCTCTTTCACTGAGTTATTCAAGGAGCATCTAGAAGGTACCAACTACGTCAGGCACCAGGGAATAAGGATGAACGAGGCAGAAAGGCCCTGTCTTCAGAGATCTTCCACTTCAGCTGCAGGGTGCGGGAGTCAGACATCTCTGTTGCCGGGACAAACACCAGGGGGATAGTTCAAAGGTTAAAGGGCTTCTGGGGGCTCATGGGTTCAGAGATTCACGTCACGGCAGCCAGAAAGCAGAAAGGGAGACAGAGGAGGGGAGGAGGGGAAGGGGATCAAGCTTCTACTTTCACTCTTGAGTTTTCTTCTCACCTCACCACCACCATTTTTTTTGTTTATTTTTGTTTGTTCATTTTATTTTATGTTTGAGCCAGGGTTTCACTATGGAGCCCTGGCTGGTCTGGAACTTACAGAGATTCATCTACCTGTCCCCGCTGGGGTCAAAGATGTGTGCCATCACACCTGGCTCCCACTCCCTTTTTCATGAAATACGTTGGCCGGGACTATGTGCACTTTTCTGAAATTGTCCCTACCAAGGAGAGTAGGGCCATCCATCTTCCCACGTGCGGGAGACGCGGACCTGGGCCTCAGGCACGTGTACTCAGCGAGCAAGTCATTTGTCCCTCCATTTATCAGAGATGGAGAAATATCAACAAATACGCTTGAAAGAGCAGGGCAGGGGAGCTCAGTCCTACAGAGGGCAGGAACACAGAGGGCTGAGGAGAGGCCTCATTCACAGTCTGCAGCAGCCTGGTCCCAGAGCCC